>JAWPHD010005552.1:0-160960 GCA_037043455.1 Cyrtodaria siliqua | reverse complement strand
CATAATGTCTTGTTGTTGCAAATGAAAATCTTGGCCAAGTTCGAAAACCAGCTAGATCTTGTTAGTAACGACAGGTTATGGCCCTTGATTTGTTGAAAAATGCTATATTGGTATTTTCCTTTGTTAAATCTGTAGTTAATTCATTTTTTATCTGATCTGTACCATATTTGTTTAGAATGTTAATATAAACAAATGCACTTAAATGTCATCTCAGCAAACGACGAAATTGTTATTAGTTACTAAAAATGTTTACAAACTTTCATTTAAGCATCACTTGACCGTTTGTGTTTTTAAGTCCAGCCCCCCGTTAGGCGAGACATGTGTATCCACGGATTTCTTGTATATTATCAAAATATCCAATGGAGGCTTCCATATTTCATGCACTGCTGCTATACTTCCGGTGGAAGACATTTATAAAACAATTGTGTTTCACTAAATAGATAGTTTATGTTAGTCAAAAGTGACATATAACATTAACTATATTGGAGATGGTGACAATAGTATAGATCTAGTATAACGTAAGGTTAATCATTGAACCATGAGGTGGAACTCTATGATGACGTGTTATGTTCATTGCATTTTTGTTTGAACTTTGGAGGAGATATCCATCTGTATAATGATATATATGAAACAGAATAATGATATAGTTATTATACCCTCGCCAACGAAGCTGAAGAGGGGTTGGGGTACGTACTGGTTTGACCTTGTCCGTCCGTCATGACGTCCGTCTGTCCGTCTGTAGACCAAACTAGTGTGTGTTTAACTCATCATTCTAGACCAAACTAATGTGTGTTTAACTCATCATTCAATTTTAGGGGAATTGTTCTAATATATATTTGGAAAATAAAGAATGATACCATACACACACTTGCTAACGATTATCAAGAAAGTTGGGTTGTTTTTCGGGAAGATGAATATGAATTATTTCAATTTCGTTGCAGTTTGTGTAAACACAACTTCAATATTTGTTTTGTTCTCTTATCATGATGCATATTGACTTAATTTATGACAATAAAATAAAATGTCCGTCTGGCTATTCGAAAGTTCACGAGGGTACGCTGGTTACTTACTATTAAACGCAGATTTTCTTCAAGCTCGACGATGTCCTTACATTTTAAGAACACAATATCGCTATTTGAGTGAAATAATACAGATGTCAATTTATCTTCGAAATGTTATTCATATTACCTTTCGCCGGCATTCGTTATACTCCTAACGGCGGTGAATTTCGACTTGAGGTCTGGTCGTGTCAAAATGTCTGTGATAAGATATCCAGGTAGATACAGATGTGTACAACCTTCCTTGGCTATGATGTCACATACTTTATCTGAAACATACATAAATTAGCATATTATTAGTCCTCTATATGTCGTAGACCGGAGGGACTACAGGATTGAACTCAGTCTGTCAGTCTGTCACACTTAATTTCCGCTCAATAACTTCAGTCAAGAATAAGATATTGGAAGGAAACGTTATGGGTAGGTAGCTTATATGAAAAGGAAACTTGGGATTGTATTTGGGATCACTAGGGTCAAGGTAAAGGTCACTGTTATTAAAAATAGAAAACCAGTTTCCGCTCAATAACTTCAGTAAGGAATGAGATATTGGAATACAACTTTATGAGTAGGTAAACTGATATCAAAAGAAAGCTTGGTATTGCATGTGGGGTCACTGGGATCAAGGTCAGGTCATTGATACTAAAATAGAAAACCGGTTTCCGCTCAATAACTTCAGTTAAACATGAGATATAGGTATGACACTTTATGGGTATGTAGCTTATATAAAAAGGAAGCTTGGATTGCATTTGTGGTCATTGGGGTCAAGTTCAAGGTCACTGTTACTAAAAATAGAAAAAAGGTTTCCTGTCCATAACTTCAGTTAGGAATGAGATATTGGAATGAAACTTTATGGGTAGGTATCTTATATGAAAAGGAAGCTTCGGTTTGCATTTGGGGTCACTGGTGTCAAGGTCAGTGTTACTAAAAATAGAAAAACGGTTTCCGCTTACATAAAATATTCACGTACATACACAAATCCAGTTTTTCATTAATATCCAATTTTTTAATTAAGTCCAAATACAGTTATCCAATGTTCCTTAGCAAGTGTCTCTTTAATCCAAAACAGCACGTGTCTCTTTATTCCAAAACAGTAAGTGTCCTTTCATTAATCTATTAATTTCCAATATTTCAAGTTCAGTCCAAATATCTCATTTCACTGTAAGGCCACTATGAATGAGCACAATATTTTATTAAATCCTCTCACAGTTATATTTTCTAAAAGCATTCGGATCTAAATTAACTTTAATAAATAATACTGAAATTAATCAATGAGAATAGTCCAAATTTCATCATAAATGAATTTGCATAATTTGCATACCAGATAATAATGTTTATATCTATACTATTTTTAACTTTCTTCAAGGCAAAATCAATAATAAAACATGCAACAATGCATATAAACTTTTAGATACATGCAATAATGCATGCACAATTTTAGATATAGGTAACACATTACCCATTAACGAAAAAGAAGGATTCATATAATAAAGCATTGTTTTGAACGGCATGTAATACAAGCAGTGCAATAATGTAGAACGGCATGTAATACAAGCAGTGCAATAATGTAGAACGGCATGTAATACAAGCAGTGCAATAATGTAGAACGGCATGTAATACAAGCAGTGCAATAATGTAGAACGGCATGTAATACAAGCAGTGCAATACTGTAGAACGGCATGTAATACAAGCAGTGCAATAATGTAGAACGGCATGTAATACAAGCAGTGCAATAATGTACTTATATTTTAATTTCAACACATATGTCAAAACATATACTACAGCATGTCATTTTTTTTCAAAGTCAATCATATATTAAATTACACTTGTTTAAATATACACAAGTAGTTGAAACACGATCTGCATTATAAATGATCTCTCCCTCTAAGTCTACTCCTCTGACATCTTTTATCTCAATATCGTATTCTTTCAACATCGAAAAGTAACAAACTGGATGATCAACACCATTGTTGTCTTCTTGCAGAAGTACTGCACCAGCACCAATGTCGCTAGCATCAACTGCTAATTTAAATTTAAATTAAAATTTGGTGCTGAAAGCACTGGTGCACTCATCAATATCATGGCTTTAAATTTGTCAAATAACTGTTGGCATTTTTTAGTCCAAACAAATTGATTTTTTTTACTCAATAAATTTGTCAAAGGTTCAGCAATGACTGAAAAGTTATGACACACTTTTCCGTAATAACCAGCCATACCGAGAAAACGAATCAATTGCTTTTTACAAGTCGGTACAGGAAATTCAGAAATAGCCCTGACCTTAGCCTCCATAGTTTAACCATACCCTGTCCCACTTTATGTCCTTAAAATCTGACAAAATTGCGCGACAAAATTCACTTTTGTTGAGGTTGACGGTTAAATACGCATTTGTAAGACGATCGAAGAAATTTCTAATGGTCTGTGCATGGTCTTCCCATGTGTTGTCGTAAATGATCGCATCATCGATGTACGCGTTACATCCCTTTGAACCGGATATTAACATATTGACGAGACTTTGAAACGTTGCTGGATACTTGTTCATTCCAAGTGTCATAACTTTATTTTGAAACAGTCCATCTGGAGTTACAAATGCTGAAACTTCTTTTGCTCTCTCTGTGAGAGGAACTTGCCAAAATCCTTTTAAGAGATCACATTTTGTAACGTATTTTGCTTTTCCAATTTTGTCAATACAGTCGTCAATTCGTGGAATTGGAAATGAATCATTTTTTGTGTCACTGTTGTCTTTTCTATCGTCAGTACACATCCGGTATGTATTATCCGGTTTCGATACAAGAATACATGGTGAACTCCAGTCACCTTTACTTAGTTCAATGAAATCATTGTCCAATAAGTATTGAATTTCTTCTTTGTTGTGGATGCTGTTTTATTGGAGTAGTATTTCCAACATCATGGTATATTTTGTCAGTTCTTGTTGGAATATCCGAAAATAAGTGCTCATATTCATGTATTAAATGTTTCAGCTCATGTCTCTGTGCTGGTTCTAGATGTGACAGTTTCTCGACAAGATTTTTCAAAATGTAACTGTTTTGTAACTTCGCTAAACCAGGGTCTAACTGTTCAGACTGCTCATTCTCATTCTGTAATCCGTCACTGTAATTTCCAAGTGGGACAGAGCAAACTATCTTAACTAAATGTGAAGAAAGGCTATCTCTGTCAATGTATTCTTTTAACATATTAATATTATTATATTATTATATACCATATTTATATAGCACTTTTATCATACACAGTACGTTCAAAAGTGCTTAACAAACATAAAAGTTAAGATATTTATAATAGTTATAAAAAGGTAAAAAGTAATAAAACACATATAAAGAAAAGATTAAACAAAATGGTAAAACAGATATTTAAATAGCTGTTTATTTAAAAAATTATATGAGCTAATAAATGAAGGCATTTACAATTAAAATTAGTAAACTATAAGACTTTTTTCATTATCCGAAATCAACATAAAAAAAGGAGAAACATTAAAATTAAAACAATTTGTTGAAAAGTTATGATAAAAACAACATAGGAGTATACGTACAAATGTTTAATGCTTTTAAATGCAACAATTTTCTATTATATGTATAATAGTTTACTTTAACAAATTAATTGCCGTACATTCGGATAAATAAATGTGTTTTCAGCGATTTCTTGAAGAAAGAGAGTGTGTTACAGTCTTTGATTCCGGCAGGGAGTGCATTCCATAGCTTCGGCGCAACAATCACAAAGCATCGGTCACCGTATGTCACAGTATGACATCTTGGTACCACAAGTGGTACAGAGTCATTTTGGGACCTTAAGGTTCTACGCGGAACATACACCTGTAACATGTGTCTGATGTAAGCTGGCGATTCACCGTGTAAGGCTTTATATGTATGAGTCAGTATTTTATACTCCACTCTGTACTGCACAGGTAGCCAATGAAGTTCTTTCAGCACGGGAGTGATATTATCGTAACGGGAAGTTCTTGTGATAAGACGAGCTGCAGTGTTTTGTACGTTTTGCAGTTTGCTTAAGATGGTCTTCGGCACGCCGTACAACAATGCATTACAATAGGCCAGTCTTGATGTAACCAGAGCATTGACGAGAGACTTGGTGGCATCAGTGGTCAAGTATTGTCTGATGTGGCCTATTTGCCGTAACTGCATGTAACACGATCTACAGACCGAGTTCACATGCAGCTCCATGTCCATCTGTGAATCAAACTGCGCCCCAAGATTTCTCACAGATGACGATGGCTTTATCTTGGAGTCTCCTACCTCAACAGATATCTCACCTACTAGACTAGAATTTCGTTTTGATGAGAACAAAATTACCTCAGTTTTAGCAGTGTTAAGTTTCAACATATTGCTATGCATCCAACACACTATGTCCTTAAGACAGTTCTCAATGCGGCTCAAGGCCTCAGCTTGAGAAACGCTATCTGATGGTTTGAAGGACAAATATAACTGTGAGTCATCGGCGTAGAAATGATGCTCAAGTCCATGGTTTCTACAGATTAAACCTACTGGTTTGGTGTACATAATGTAGTTTTTCGGTCCTAAAACCGAGCCTTGTGGCACACTGTATTTCTTCAGCACTGGTTGGGACAGTTCGCCATCGATGATGACAGTTTGGTAACGTTCACTGAGATATGAGGTCATCCATTCGAGCGGTTTGCCTACAATTCCAAAATGATCTTCGAGGCGGCGCAGAAGAGTGCTGTGATCAATCGTATCGAATGCTGCCGACAAATCAAGAAGAACAAGTACAGTCGCGTTGTTCCGGTCTAGAGATTGGAGGATGTCATTCTGGACTTTCATTAAAGCAGTCTCGGTGGAATGGAACTTTCTATATGCTGACTGCAGTTCTTCATGAAGATTTTATTTTGCCAAATGCTGTTCTAAGCGCGCATCAACTGTCTTTTCTAGCACCTTGGAAATGAAAGGCAGGTTCGATACTGGCCTATAGTTTTTCAATGTATTTTGACCAAGACCTGGCTTTTTCAAGATAGGTCTAATGTGGGAACTTTTAAATGATTTTGGTACCTGTGCAGTTTCCAGCGAGTTGTTAATGATTTTTGTCAATACAGGTAAAAGTTCATTCAGACAAGCCTTCAGAAGCCATGTTGGTATGGGGTCTAGTTCACATGATTTGTTAGGAGATAATTGTATTATTCTTTTAACCTCTTCCTGTGAGGTAGGATTAAATTCTACTAGACGAGTTTCTGCAGTGATGGCTTATCTCTAGATTCACTGCATGTGAAACAGACTGAGTGTGAGAAGCTATTTCGGTTCTTATACCATCTATCTTATCTATGAAGAAGTCACTGAAATCCTGTGCAAGTTCCTTTGGAGACTTGTTGGAAGGCAACAAAACCTCATCGACTTCACCTAATAAATGTTTGGTAATTTTAAAAAGACTCTTTTGATCACGCCCACATGTCTCCACTTTGTCCGAGTAGTTATTTACTTTACATTGTCTAAGTAACTTATTTACAGAAGCACATTGATTTCGGTAGATCTCGTGGTCAATTGTAAGATTAGATTTACGCCATTTGCGTTCTAACTTTCGTCTCATATGTTTGGCATCATGAAGGTCTTCTGTATACCAGGGACAAGAGGGTCTTAACACAATAGTTTTAGTACGAAGAGGAGCATGTTTATTAATAAGGGATGAAAGCTCATCGTTGTATGCATTGACCAGCTCCTCGCTTTTCGTGGATTGCAAACTACTTTTGAGAACGTCTGATGTTAAAATATCGTTCTTAAATGCATCAACATCGATGGAATGAAGCTTTCTAAAAGAAAAAGTTTTCATCACAGGGGCAGGTTTAAAAGCACGGGCGTTGAAAATCACTGCAAAATGATCACGTGACGCTTTGCCAGTGTTGTCAGATAGTCCAGGATCTGTGACTTCTACCCCAGATACTGTTTTATCTGTGTCTCTGGTGATGACCACGTCCAACGTGTGACCACCTACATGGGTTGGTTCACTGACATGTTGACGCATGCCACACGATTCTAGCACACTAGTGAACTTTGAAGTATCCCGATCTGCAGGAATATCTAGGTGGATGTTAACATCACCAACAATAATGATGTTGTTGTCCACTGTTGCATACCGGGCTAGAAATAATGGCGATTCATGATCAAGGAATGCACTTGTCTTTAGACCGTTTTCCCGTGTAGGGGTGGTCTATATGCTACTGCCAGACGTAGTGAGTAGCTGTTAATGATCAAGTAACAGTCCATGTATTCAAAGTTTGAAAAACTATTATCGTGACTGGACGCAACGAGACGAAGGTTTATAGCTGATTTGTAGATAAGCGCTACGCCCCCATCCACGTCTTGAACCACCGCGAGGGACGTGTTTGATTTGGTAGCCATTTGGTACTAGCTCACTGATACATGCTTTATCTACTGAGGTTCCAAGCCATGTCTCAGCCACAGCAACAAAGTTGACGTTGCTTTCGCCTTCCAGGAGTATTGATAATATAATTTAAATCACTGATCCTTTTCTCTACTGTATAAGGACCGTGATAAAGCAAGAGCTTTATTTTCAGGTTTGAAATTTCTTTCTTGAGCAGTCAATTATACCTTGTTTTCATTTTTGATTGAGATGATTTGATATTAGACTGAGCCACCTCACAAGCTTTTGATAGTTTATGCCTAAAATCAGACACGTACTATAGAAGATTCAAAAAAGTGTCTTCTTCTGAGAGAATTTTCTCTTTCAGTAACTTAAGTGGTCCACGAACAGTGTGACCAAAAACTAGTTCAAATGGGCTGAAACCCATAGATTCTTGAACAGACTCTCTAAAGGCGAAAAGCAAAAAGTAGATACATTCATCCCAGTCTTTGTTAGTGTCAAAACAATATGACCTAATCATGTTCTTTTCAGTCTTAACTCATGCATGACCTGTTGACATATACCAGACATGAAATTTGACCCATGATCAGACTGGACATAGTTTGGAAAGCCAACTAATGTGAAAAACTTGACCAGAGCCTTCACAATAGACTTCAGGAAATCTGTTGACGCACACATAATCGTCAACAGATATTGATTACCAGACTTGGTCTTAAACAAGGGGCCAACACAGTCCACCATTATTTTACTGAAGGTTCGTCAAATGCTGGAATAGGTTGAAAATGGTCTTTGGGTATCTTTCCTACCATTTGACATGTATGACAAGACCTTCAGTATTGTGAAAAATCCTTTTTGAGATTTGGCCAATACAAATGACACTAAACCTTGTGATATGTCTTATTGACACCTAAATGACCAGACATAGGAGTTTCATGGGACAAACTGAGAATTTCCTGACGATATGAACTAGGAACCACAATTTGGTAATTTGGTAATTGACAGTTCATTCATCATCTGCGTGGATTAACCACGACCTTATCTCCAGCTAGGTCATTGCCTAGTAACAAATGGACACCTTCAATTGGCAAAGAAGATCTTATTCCCACAGCCACAGGTCCAGTAACCAAATCTGATGACAAATAAGTATTATGGAGAGGGACAGTCAAATAACCGCACTCTACACCTAGAATAAGTACATCAGTACCAGAATAAATTTTCTCAGAAACAGGCAGGATATCTGCTTATAATAATGACTGAGAAGCTGCTATGTCACGCAATATTTTAATAGGGATATGTTTGGTTGAATCACCAATAAGTGATATAGAACCTTCAGACATAAATGGTTCATAAATCTCCATATCAGAATCAGACTGGGATTTCTTGACCTCAAAATTTGCTTTGTTTCCAACACAAGACTGGCGTTTAGATCTTAAAGAGGTGAGACCAGTAGTTTTTTAACCTTCTTTTTGTTGCTGCTTCCCTTTCAAAGTAAAGCACTCAAAAATGAGGTGACCTTTCTTTTTGCAATAATTGGAATGAAACTGTTTGGGTAGGTAGCTTATATGAAAGGGAAGCTTGGGATTGCATTTGTGGTAAATTGGTTCAAGGTCAATGTCACTGCTACTTACAATATAAAGAACGGTTTCCGCTCAATATCTTCAGTTAGGAATGAAATATTGTAATAAAACCTTATGGGTAGGTAGCTTATATGAAAAGCAAGTTTGGGATTGTAATTGGGGTCAGTGGGTCAAGGTCACTGTTACTGAAAATAAAACGCATTTTCCATCAATATCTAAGTTTCCTTTCACTGTTTCTAACAATACAAAAACAATTCCGATCAATAACATTAGTTTTCCTTCGTGAGTTTTACCAAAAGGTTAACAAAGGGTGTATTTCATGGAAAGGAATCGACTAACAATGTTATTTCATATTAGCAAGTGTCTCTTTAATCCAAAACAGCAAGTGTCTCTTTAATCCAAAACATTAAGTGTCTCTTTAATCCAAAACAGTAAGTGTCTTTTTAATCTAAATTAATTTCCAATATTTCCAGTTACTGAAAGCTTCTCCAAATTTCTTCATAAATGAATTTGCATAAAATAGTCCAGTGAAAACAGTCCACATCATCATAAATGAATTTGCATCAATAATTTCTATACCAGATAATCATGTTTACATCTGTACTATTTTTAACTTTCTTCAAGGACAAATCAATAATAAACATGCAACAATGCATGTACACTTTCAGATACATACAACAATACATGTAAACTTTATGGGTAGGTAGACTATACGAGGGGCATTCAATATATTCTGTCACTAATGCGCTTCCGTAGAAACCGCCTTAAATTACTGCACTGAAATCTCGTGCATTTGAAGGCGATTTCACTAACTACATCAATGCAAAATAGCGGTTTAATCCGATAACAATTGACGGAGATATCCATTTTTGAATTATGCGCATTTATGTTATATTTCAATGCTATCATGAAAATTAAAGAAGCCAGGGTTGCTTTAAAAGTACCTGCAAAAGAGATTTATGCTGAACTGTCACGTGTACATGGCAGTTCTGCCGTGACATTGAGAACGGTTTTTTGTTGGGCTAAGACCTTTAAAGGGGGTAAACTTAGTATTAAAGACCGTAACCGTCCAGACAGGCCTGTTGTTGCAGCAACAAAGGAGAACATTGATGCTGCGAAGGCCATTGTAGACGAAGATGGACGGTATACAGTTTCTAAGATAGCTAAAAGTCTTGGCATCTCAGCAGGCGCAACTCAGCACATTTTGACCAACTGTTTGAAATTAAAGAAGCTTTGTGATAGATGGTGAATAATTGGAGTGACCTTGGAGTCACATTTTGGAGTGACCATGGAGTCACATTTGGAGTGATTATTTTGGATAATTATCAATTTAATATTGTTGAATGACCCTCACAAGGTGCACAGCTCCTAACATACTCAGTACAGCTGTATTGTGCCATGAGACATGTGCTAACCTTAATGTGAGGGACAGACCATCTAAAAACAACATAAATGAACTTGGATACCCAAACATTAACCCCAGTATTGAAGCATTATGACCCTTTGGCCTGACATAAACTAGTCCCGAGTGACCAACTAATCTTAGGTCAGGACACTGACATCCAGTGTCAGGGGTATACAGGGTTCCAATATGTCAGTCATACCACAGAGACTGAAAACAAAAAGCATTAAAGTTTATGGGAACTTAGAGCTCTCTGAGCCTAACTGTTCCACAAACATGCGATATGGATTATTTTAGAACATGTAGTAACAGTGCCCAAGTTAAAATTAGATGTGCAGTTTTGGAATTAGTTATTGAAATTGGGTAGCTTAATAGACACATGCATTTTAAAGAATTATTTAATAAATAAATAAGTGTATGTGCAAATGAATTGAATTGAATTGGGTTTTAAGACGCACCAGCACATGAAAAGGTTATATGGCGCCTAACAGGCATGAACATGCCAGGCTCA
Organism: Cyrtodaria siliqua; assembly: GCA_037043455.1. Taxonomy (NCBI): domain Eukaryota; kingdom Metazoa; phylum Mollusca; class Bivalvia; order Adapedonta; family Hiatellidae; genus Cyrtodaria; species Cyrtodaria siliqua. The sequence goes on along the minus strand of JAWPHD010005552.1, from coordinate 150,061 downwards.
TCTTCCATGTATATCGAGAAAAATATGCAAAATGGGCCTAGAACCTTCTCACCCTGAACTGCAGAGTTGCTGCAAATTCTATCGTAGAAACTGCATTTACGCTGGAGCCACGTTTATTGTTTTTCTGCCACTGCTATTTTGATGCGAGCGAGATAGCACCTGAAACAATGCAGGGATCATGATGAAGACCTTTAATGAACATGAACAAAAAATGATAAAATGAACATGAATTTGAGGGGATTCTATCCCTCTGCCTACCCCTCCAAACGAATCTGCAGTGGCCCTGTTCTTTGGCCCGTGACCAAACGGGGGCACCCGGGAACCACATGACTGTGCAAATGAAGTAAGCCTTGTAAATGTATTAGTTTGTAAAAAGTTATTAATTGTAAGAGAAATTGAGACTTCAAGTTTAGACTAAAAAATTGACTCCAAAATATTCACTCCAAATTTGACTCCAAGGTCACTCCAAAATGTGCCTCTAAGGTCACTCCAATTATTCACTCCACTCCACTCCAAGACTCCACACCAAGACTCCACTCTATATAATATACTATGCCCTTCAGCGAGCGCTGACTGTTCTATTTTAGTAACATGATACACTTTCTATAAAACACATACCATCTGCTTGTAGCACGATTATAACTGAGTTATAACCTTTTAAACAGATGATAAAAAGTTGACTTAGTGAAATTTTGATAAAATATATATGTATGACCTAAATAAATAATAAATTGCCTTTATTCTGAACATTGTTTCTTATTTAGGGCATCAAATTAAAGGCATGCATGAGAGACTACTTCTTCTAGCGTAGTGTTGCATAGTGTTGATGCTGTTAGGTTTGTTACATTCCTAGAATGCCATTGAAACCCCCCATTATACCTCTGACGGTGCTTTCGCACCGCCAACAATTTCCAATCAATAACTTTAGTTTCCTCCGTGAATTTTACCAAAATGTTACCAAAGGGTGTGTTTCATGGAAAGGAGTCGACTAAATATGTTGTAAGATGCGATACCTCTCATGCCTCCTAGCAACGGCTTAAGCGATATTCTACTTTAAAGCAACACCGAATGGGCTTGATTATCCCAAAGGACCAGTAAATAATAACACTACCGATTTGTAGTCGGGGCGACTTTTTACGACCGCCACACAGCACTAATCAAAAGCTAGTGTGAATGTCAATAAATACTGAAAAGATGATCCCTTGGAAGCAAAAAACACAAACAATAGAGAAAAGTAGCTGACTCGGTTTAATTGAGTCTGTTCATGAGAGGTAATCATAAGATGCAACACCCAAAGGACCTGTAAAAAATAACACTACTGATTTGTAGTCTGGGCGACTTTTTACGGCCGTCACACTTAACAAACACTAGTGTGAATGCCAATAAATACTGAAAAGGTGATTTCCTGGAAGCAACAAACCTATTTTCATACAGTGAAATAAAGCTGGAATGGAATAGTATGTGTTCGTAGATTTTTATAGTTGACTATTATAAATGTAACAACTATAAAGAGTATATGTGACTATGCAGTAACTACCAACCCTATGTATGTAATATACGTTTGTCAGGGGCATAGCTGGCCCTTTTTAAATTGTAGGCCAAAGTAATTGAGCACCGCATATCCGACGTTGCTTGGGGTCTAGGGAGAATGCGACATATACGAAGTAAAATGGTGCATTCTGAATAGTTTGTGGAGATATGTTTTAGAATAAACAGAACATAGCTGGGGAAAAGTTGTAGGCCCCGGCCTGCGGTGCCTAAAGGTTTGCATCATTGTAACAATAAATATTGGAAATAAAATGTTGTTTAAAGATGAATGGCCACCTTTTTTGTAGTATTATCAATTAACAAATTTAACTCTTAAACGTCATATGAACATTACTTGATAGTCCCGGAGAGAAACATACATTTAAAACCGCTACTAAGTTGTATGTAAAAATAAGTGTGATTTTTATGACGTAGATAGTACTTTTACCACTGCGTGAGTGACTGCAAGGAGAAATGAGTTAAATCTGAATTGCATAGCTGCACAACTATTGCCAGACAATTGATAAGTACATTTACCTGTGGTTTAATTTACCTGTTCAAAGTTTTCTACGTCATCAAATAAAATCTTATTTTAACTTTGCACAGATATTGCAATGTGTGAATTGTAAATATCTGTTGTTGTGTATTGATTTCGATTTAATAAACATGTTCATGAAACAAAACATGGCTGGAGAACTTTAAACCATGTAACTGAACCAAAATTCGATTAATACTCACCAATGTTCCCTTGTTCTACGGTTGATCGAGTGTCCACAAATATTCGAGTGGCACCGGAGGCCAAAAACGTCCTCGGTGACCCGACGAGCCAGCTGAACGGACGATCGCAGAAAAACTTTGAATGACAGTCTATTCCTAGGGTATCATTAAATCTGCTCGTGTTGTTCAGCCATGTAAAATGCGCGTGGCCAACGAGCTTTGGCTTTCCAGTGCTGCCGGAGGTCTTATAATACACAGCAAGGTCTTCTGGGTATATTGTTGGTAAAACTACGTTGTCGCCTGTATCCATTTGAAAAACATCTGATAAAAACTCAAATCTACTAAGATTTGGTTTACGTATGGCCTTTGTTCCGTTGCATATAATTTTCTTAAGGGTCAAATTTGATTTTGAAACATTTTCAACAATTTTGCAATTTTCAGTATCGTTTGTATCGATGATAAATAAAGCCGCATCCACTTCACATATTAGACTTATGACGTCACTTCCGTCCGCCATATTTGTAGACGTGAAAATTGGAATGCCGCCTGCAAATCCAACACCATAAATTGCAACGATCATTTGCAGGGAGTTGTTCATGCAAAAGACGACATTATCACCTTTCTGCAAGCCAATCTGGTTGAAGTACTTCGCCAATTTCAACGACTTCTCCAACAAACCTTTACATGTAAGTGCTGCCCTATGGCCATCCATGTTGTACTCAACAAACGCGTCCTTTTCTGGAAACTGCTCCGCCCAATGCCGGACCATATCTAGTGTTGTTTTGTAATCATACGGTCTCGTCAATGGAGTCGACGCATAGCTTAGATGTGTCTCCATGATTGTTAATTTAGATGCACTAATTCATGTCTTTTTATATGTTATTCGTAATTGTTCTTTGAACGTATTCCGTATGTTGTTAAATAATGTTTAGTTTATAGCAATCCCTTAAACAATGAAGACCTTTTAGATCATGTTACTAAATAATCATTATCCAGTTATGTCCATTCACGACCCTTGACAATGAACTGATATGACGCCAGCTATCCAACATTTAGTGATAAAATTAAGTGGACAGTCACGCGCTTTAATACATACCATTTAGCTGAATAGGGATAAATCTGGGATAAATGTCAGTGACGTCATACATTGTGTAAACATCTCAATAAATAATGAACAGGGGATCCCTTGGAAGCAACAAACACAAACAAGAGATAAAAGTAGCAGACTCGGTTTTATTGAGTCTGTTCATCAGATGTAATGTTAAGTGCAACACCTCTCACGCCTCCTAGCACAGGCTTAAGCGATATTCTGCTTTAAAGCCACAAATGGGCTTGATGATCCCAAAGGACCAGTAAGTAATAACACTACTGATTTGTAGTCTGGGCGACATTTTACGGCCGCCACACAGCACTAAACAAACGCTAGTGTGATTGTCAATAAATACTGAAAAGGGAAGACGTCCAACACGGTGGCACGAAATACCCAAAATCTACCCAAATCCACCCAAATCTACTCAAATCCATTTGTATATATACAGTGAAAGTAATGAACTGTTTTGTCCGAAATCATTGACCGTTTGAATTTATTCTTAGAACATACTATCACTGATCAATATTGAGCCCTATTAAACATAACTGAACTGAAAAGTGTATTTTAATAAGGTAGTCCTGCTATAAAAACTTCTAATCTGCCATGAGTGTTACTTTAGAAGGCAGCATATAGCATGTATACAAGTGTATAGCAACACAACAATATCAATGTTAGAAAAAACAATTTCAGTTAAATTGTGTTTTTATCGATTGGTTGTAAAAAGTCATGTTTTTGTACGTTTAATGTATAATTTCTGTAATTTAGGGCAAAGTATTTCCAGGTGAAGTTTTTACCTTTTTTGCTCTCCACCACCACCCCCGCCCACTATATTTGTTATAAAACCGTTGGACCCAGTAATTAAAACCTCAACCCACCCCCACCCCACCCCCACCCCCAATAATTTAATCCTTCCTACGCCCATTTGTACAGTATTATAAAATAGTTTTGCCGACTGAAAATAAAATGCACGAGATTTGCGGGATCTGCATGGCCTGATTTGCATAGATATTTGCAAGCTAAATCGATTGTTTATATGAGATAGATTATCGACAGTATGTGAAATGATGGAAAATATCATATATGATTGTATTATAAGAAGTAAATTTATTACATTTCTATGCGTGAAAGATCGGGATTTCTCAGTGCAAGAATATTCATATTCGTTAAATATTAATAACTAACTCATAACACAATAATAACTAACGTTGATAACTCAGAACACAATAATAACTAACGTTGCGACGTTGAGGCGTGACGTCAACAAAGTGTTGCTGACGTCGACGTCATCCGCCGATAACGTTCAATAAAGCGAATATTTGTTTGAAAAACGTAATTTAAAATGTAATAAATAGATTATTTAACTGCTGGGATCGATTATTGGGTAATCCATCACTTGATGGTAGACGTGCTTTGTTTTTTCAATCACTCGCGTGCGCTCGTTCGTGAAAAGAACCACACGTTTACCACTCGTGAAGGATTTCCCTATAATCGATCCCAGCAGTTAAATAATCTCTATATTATCTTATTATCTGACCTTAAATGAATGTAATCGTTTTGTATTATTTACTTTAAACATGTACTGTTAGCCTTACTTGAAATTAACAACGTGATATCCTACACTAAAAAAGACCAAGCAAAATTAATTATTTGATTATTATACACATCACATTATTAACGTCATTTTTCATCAATTAATAATTCTTTAAATTAACACACAATGATTTTGTTAATTAAAAAAAAAATCAAACAGAAACCATACTTCAAAGGCGAAAGAAAACAATAAAATTTGCCGACGAGGAACACGTACTTATGCTTCGTGCATATCTTTTCCATCTATCAAGATGGACCGACGTCATTGATGGACCGACGTCATTGATGACCGACGTCATTGATGACCTAAAGGCAAACCTAGAACAGCTCAACGAGCCGACCAGAGCACTATACCAAACAAACACAAACAAACAACTCAGGGACAGGATTTCTTCTAAACTCGGTGTGCTGATGGCTAAAACACATGAACATATCGGAAATCTATGGTGGCTGATATGTGCCATCTCGTCTTTTCGTTATTTCGCCGCGAAATAAAGCCGAGCGAAATAACGCCGGGCGAAAAGACGCCGGGCGACATAACGAAAAGACGAAAACATGCCGAGCGAAATAATGAAAAGACGAAAAAACGCTGGGCGAAATAACGAAATAACGCCAGGCGAAAAAACGCTGTCGAAAAAACGCTAAATGAAATAACGAAAAAACGCCAAACGAAAAGACGACAAATAGTCAGAACGCCGAGCAAAAAGACAAAATTACGCGACTGGTTCTATGGAGTCCGACTTGGCCCATCCGAGTGTCGGACGGCGAATCGAAACAATTCACGGGTGTAAGAAGGTGTGTGTTGCTGAGGTGGTAAAGCTAGATCAGATACTCACACAACCTAGCACCCAACACGCTATCCTATCCAAAGTATTCACACAACCTTCCTCCGAACACTCACTCCTATTCTAGCTATCCACACCTCACCAAGCACGCTATCCTACCCAAAGAACTAATTCCTCCTAACATCGAGCATGCTATCCTACCAATACTATTATTGTCTCAACACTGAGCACACTATCCTACCCAAGAAATTCATAGCACGCTATCTTACCCAAGTAACACACGCCTCCTAACATCGAGCAAGCTATCCTACACCAGCTACAAACAACTGATATCAGGCCCTAGCTACCCACATCTAGCGTCGAGCACGCTATCATGCCCCCAGCTGTTCATATCTTGTACCAAGTGCGCTATCATGCCCGGCTACTACACATCATATCACCGAGAACGCTAGCCTACCTATCTACCCACATGTCCTAGCACCGAACACGCTGGCATTCCTCAGTTATTCACAGCTCCTACCATACCTAGCACCAAACACGCTATCATGTCCAAGCAATCAACATGTGAGGAACCGAGCATGCACGCGATTCTACCCCAGCTACCCACACCTCCTAGCACTTGTGAGTTGTTTCTAATCGCGGTCAGATGCTCGGATGAACGAAGGCGGACTCCACATGACCTGGCGGGGTTTTGTCTTTTCGCACGGCATTTTGACTAGTTGTCGTCTTTTCGCTTGGCGTTATTTCGCCCGGCGTTTTTTCGTTATTGGTTGCACTCCTCAGTTTCGCATGAATGTCCATGATGTAAATCAGAAAGAAATCAACTAAGCATCTTTTAGGTCCATGGATGGTATTTATAATAATTTTGAAACACATGTTTGATGTTTTTTTCAGTTTTGAGTTCTTCTAAGTTTATTTTGGTGTATTGGAATATGCATTCTTTGGGTTTTTTGGAGGCTATAAATAGAACAATGTGAACCAATCAAAAACTTCCTAAAAGTAGGCAAAATGGCTGATTTTCACTCACAGGGAGATCAGCATGGAATAACTTTTTAAAACGCCGGACTATGTAACATTTAGCATTTCCTGATATGCAAGAGCATTATGAGTGCAGACATGACCCTGATATGCGTAGGAATTTTTTATTTTTTATTTAGACATTTGAAATATTGCTAAAATTGCTTTTTTAGCATGTTTGAGTGGTGGGGTAATCTTAAAGAAATTGGACTAAAGTTGTACAGAAAATAATTTTTGATACTTTTATTTGGTATGGAAACATGGGTAATTTTATTGTCTTCTAAGAAATGTATGACACAGTGATGATGTGATTTATTTTTGCTCAAGGATTCAGGCTAAGGGCTTTTCATGGGTTTGATGATTGAGAAATGTACATTAAACTCTGGAGTGCCCCCTATTTCGCTTGGCGTCTTTTCGCCCGGCGTTTTTTCGTCTTTTCGTTATTTCGCTCGGCGTTTTTTCGTCTTTTGGTTATTTCGCCCGGCGTCTTTTCGCCTGGCGTTATTTCATCAGATACAAATTTATTGTTGCATATACTGACTTTGAACACATATAATTGCATTGTATATCTATTATTTTATCCATTCACTACTGCTTCTCCCACTTGTACCTTATCTTTTCTTTTTTTGGCAAATTCATAGTTCTAGTAACTTATACCGGGGGCATCCGTATCCTATGGACACATTTCTAGTTTAAATTGTGGCCTATACTTGGTTTTGCACTTGTCACTCTAAGAAAAAAACAACACATTTATCCACAATCAGATGTCAAACTTCATATCGGACCTCCGTTTGCACATGTCTAATAGCCGTATGCCATATTGCAGCGAGCCGGTATCGGCTTATCGGTTAATATGAACGCGTATCTGCACATATAGTTAGCTATGAAGAAGCACTTTATTTCAAAATCAGTAAACCATAAGCCCTTGTGATCATACAATAGGTACATATTCATTTGTTTATGTGTAGATGTGTTAAAGTAGTAAATGGTCAAAACTCGGGCGTAGCTGCCTATTAGAATTGCTGGGAAAGCGAATGCCCAGGTGCAACGTATTCGTGATACATGTTGTTTATTTGAAATGTAAGATGTATAAAGAAATATTTAATTTTAAAAATGGGGATAAGTAATATAGCCCTTCATAACGTATTTATGATGTATGTTGGGGATGCTGTATTTGAAATGTGAGATACTTGTAGAAACAGACAATTTTAAAGGGGGCATATACTATGAAACATACATTAAAATGTTTTGAACATAATTGGAATTTATATAGATTGTCTCAAATGACTGTTTATATATATATATGAATATGTTTATGTATATATAGTGCCATTGTGGGTAGTGACACTGGTGGTAGTGACATCGTGGGTAGTGTGAAATAATACTAGTAATAATATCATTTTTAATAATGGTGAATGCATATAGTTGCAAGTAAGTTTGTGATTATGTATTTTAATACACAATACATAATGAATAAATGAATAATATGTGTTTGAAATATTTCCTGTCGATATTTCGTTCCAAAACAGGAGTGTTTTGGCAGATAATAGTGACCCAAATTCAGATTTCATATTAAGATTGAAGTACTTGCCGGTTACAATTTATCATTGAAGGTTAAAGTAAGAAAATTTAAACACTCGTATACGCTTTGAGAGGAGGAACTCTTCCTTGTCGTGTCATTCCGTGTGATATTAGATCGTGTGGACATGAATATAGACTGTAAGATTCAACAGTATGCCATGGCGCTACATGCAGATTGCTATATGCGTGGTAAAACTTGGAAATTCCTATACATTTTGGGAGGAGGAACAATTGCTTGTCATGTCATTCCGTGAGGGCACGAATTTAGACTGTTTGATTCAACAGTATGCAATATTAATACGAGACGATCACTACATGCGAGTACCTGCTCATACCGTTAAATTTATGTGACGTTAAATAGACGTATACCATGTCGATGAGCGGTATCAACTTGTTGGTTACTATGCAAACAGTGTTATAATATATATGTAAATATATGACGTTAGCTCCAAGGTACAGGGACGGTAAATTATGGTGGCTGATATGTGCCATCTCGTCTTTTCGTTATTTCGCCGCGAAATAACGCCGAGCGAAATAACGCCGGGAGAAAATACGCCGGGCGAAATAACGAAAAGACGAAAAAACGCCGAGCGAAATAACGAAAAGACGAAAAATAACGAAATAACGCCGAGCGAAAAGACGCCAAGCGAAATAACGAAAAAAACGCCGGGCGAAATAACGCCCAGCGAAAAGACGACAGATAGTCAAAAGGCCGTGCGAAAAGACAAAACCCCGCCAGGTCATGTGGAGTCCGCCTTCGTTCATCCGAGTATCGGACCGCGTTTAGAAACAACTCACAAGTGTTAGGTGTGGGTAGCTGTGGTAGAATAGCATGCATGCTCGGTTCCTCGCATGTTGATTGCTTGGACATGATAGCGTGTTTGGTGCTAGGTATGGTAGGAGCTGTGAATAACTGAGGAATGCCAGCGTGTTCGATGCTAGGACATGTGGGTAGATAGGTAGGCTAGCGTTCTCGGTGATATGATGCGTAGAAGCCGGGCATGATAGCGCACTTGGTACAAGATATGAACAACTGGTGCATGATAGCGTACTCGACGCTTGATGTGGGTAGCTAGGGCATGATATCAGTTGTTTGTAGCAGGTGTAGGATAGCTTGATCGGTGTTATGAGGCGTGAGTTATTTGGGTCGGATAGCGTGCTATGAATTGCTTGGGTAGGATATCGTGTTCAGTGTTAAGATACACGTATAGTATTGGTAGGATAGCGTGCTCGATGTTAGGAAGAATTAGTACTTTGGGTAGGATAGCGTGCTTAGTGAGGTGTGGATAGCTGGGATATGAGTGCGTGTTCGGAGGAAGATTGTGTGAATACTTTGGGTAGGATAGCGTTTTGGGTGCTAGGTTGCGTGAGTATCTGAGCACGTTTTACCACCTCAGCAACCCACACCTTCTGACACCTGTGAATTGTTTCGTGTCGCCGTCCGACACTCGGATGGGCAAAGGCGGTCTCCATAGAACCAGTCGCGTGATTTAGTCTTTTTGCCCGGCGTTTTGACTCTTTGTCGTCTTTTCGCTTGGCGTTATTTCGCCGTGCGTTTTTTCTTTCTTTCGTTATTTCACTTGGCGTCTTTTCGCCCGGCGTTATTTCGTTATTTCGCCAGGCATTTTTTCGTCTTTTAGTTATTTTGCTCGTCATTTTTTCGTCTTTTCGTTATTTCGCTCGGCGTTATTTCGCGGCAAAATAACGAAAGACGAGATGGCACATATCAGCCACCATAGTAAATAGACATTGGCCATGTTGCAACGATTCGGTATCGTTTTGTTGATTAGTATGCACACAGGGTTATAATTTGTGTGTAAATTGTGTATGGGTTGAAATGTGCGTATGCTTGTCGGTTACTATGTGCGGATATTTGCGCATAGGGTTAGATGCATGTGACATGTTTTATGGGATTCTTGTCCCTAGGCACATAAAATGTATAACGTGCTTATGATACTTGTTTACATCAGAGCTAAAATAAGAAACAACCTGTTTTATATCAAATACATGGATTCAGTGTCGGATAGACACAGGACGTACTTATGGACTAGAGTACCAATATCTTGGTTTTAAACAGAACTTGTTTTATATCAATTACATGGAGTCCGTATCGGGTAGACACAGGACGTATGTATGTTTATATTCTATGAAATAGTATACCAATAGCCTGGTTTAAAAATGTCTCATACGTTATATGTTTAATAATGAAGATTTGAATTCATATATGTAAGTTACTGAGTTATTGGTGGTAAACATTTTGAGCCCGTTTTTAAGCCCGTTCTTTTAGTTCACTCGGTCGTCAAATGGCTTATACCAAAAAATAATATATATTTTATTCCAAATTCCAATAGGCCTTAAGGCCTGTGGGGATACAAATAGTTAACACAATACAATGACAGGTAATACGAAATAAAACAACATAAACAAATGTACATATATGGAGAAGATGATATAAATATGTGCATATCATTAAATCATCTATTTTATACACACAGCCATTCACTATGTAATACAAAATATGAATAAGCCTATGTGAGAGTAAAATTCACATTCCATGGACATTGCATCTTTTTAAATATTTTTATCACATGGAACTGCTTGTATTCCGTATAATATACCCATTACGTACTTCCTTATATTAACCATGTGTAATACAAGGCGACCGAATCAGTCGGTCGTTGAAGTGCAGTGTCAGTACGTTCGTCTAGTCAATGTCCCGGAACACCCGTTTAGTCCGTGGAGTCCGTGGATATAGCACTGAATCGGCGATGTTGTGAGGGTAACATTCCACCGTATGTAGATTCACCACAAGCAATAATGTGTACTTTCTTGTCGTTTTTGAGCCATGTGATAAAAAGGATCTGACACTCGTTGTCATTTCATACAAAAGTTTATTAAACTCGTCCAGGAATTTATTAAGCTCGCCAGAGGCTCGCTTAATAACAAATTCCTGAACTCGTTTAATAAAATTTTGTATGAAATGACAACTAATGTCAGATCCTCTCGATATTATATATTCTGTGATGAATTATAGAAATTTCCCAGTTTGAGAAAATCTATAACATATCCCTTCCTCTAGTGCTATCTCGCCTAGTGTGCAAGATAGCACAGTAGCCAAATGTTATGAACTATATGATAGACGTCACGATATTACGTCACAAATTGACGTCATGATATTACTCCGCGCTGTCGCCAAAGGAGTGACAGAATAAGGAATACTTGTGTCAAAAGACGGTTGGAAAGAAATTCATCACAGAATATATATTATATAGTTTAATTAACATTTTTGTCGTGATACGGAAAATGATTCACTCGTGAGAAATATTCTTGCGATATAGAAACTCGTGCGAAAACGCACTCGTTTCTATATCGCAAGAATCTTTCTCACTCGGGAATTATCTCCCGTATCACTTCAATGTTAATTAAACTCTATGTATTTTATTTTTTTTTACGTTTCTATTTTACGTATTATAAAAATCGTTTTATATATTTTTCATACACATGACTATAAACATATAAAGACATATTTATTTAAATGTAATATGTAACTATCAAGCTTTCAGTGTTATTTATATATATATTTATATACATGTTTATCATCTGATAAAGATCATAAACAAATAATATATTCATCATCATGACGATTACAACAAAATACATGTGGCGTTGTACAATATATTGTCTAGGATATTAATTCAAGTGAATCTATTTCATTGCATATATCATAGCACAATCACACATAACCAACCGTTTTTGCATATACAATGCAACTGAGTATACATTGTGTATTGTGTATTTGACAACTGTTTCCATTTTGTGCCTGCAAGAACACCTTACTAGTATTGTAAATGTTCTCCTTTCTTTGGAGATAGTTATTAAAAGGAGGTTTTAAGGTGTTATATAATTGATGTGATAAGAGAAGTGTTTTATTAAAATGAAACATAAGCAAATCCAAACTTTAAGACAATGCATGTATAATGCAGATGTGTATATATAATAATTGCATATATTCAATGTCAAAAAAATAAAAAATAAACAAAATGACATTTCTCTTTACTTACACACAATTTAAAACTACAAAATATATTAAACATTAATTAATTTCATGTGATTACATAAGCAACTTTTGTAATGGAAATTAGTTTTTGGAAAATAATAGCCTTTCGGATTTCAAATGCTTTGTATGCAAATACACTAAGTTTTTTCAATTTGTTTTTATTTTCGCAGTTTATGAGCTCTAAAAAGTTCAACATGCTGAGCCTTTTCCAATAATAATATCAATGTAATTTAGTCTAATACCATTAAAATTTGTGCAATCTATTATAAAATGATATTCGTCTTCTAACTTGTTACAAATTCTACATTTTCTTTCATCTAACGGTCATTCTTGTAATAGTCTATGCCATCTACCTGCCTCAATTTCTAGATTATTGGAGGAAAGTCTCAGTCTGGATAACGCTTGTCTAAATGTTGGTATGTTTATACAGGTTAAGTAATGCTTAAGACTAAAAGTATCACATGCGTTTCTGTAAAAAATAGCTCTGCTTGACTCTTCTAGACGTGAATGCCAATTATGCACAAAATTACCATGTAATCTTTGTTTTACCATGCTTAAAAAATATATCGCTATTTCCAACTCCCTGATATAGCCATGCATCAAACAATCCAAGATTCCCCAATAATGTCTTTAGCAATGTAACCCAATTCGTTTTATTTGGCATTACCTCGGCATCAGTTCTAAGCATGCTGTATACATATTTAATAAATTTATTTTCATAAATGATTTTAACCAGTATTTTATTATTAATACATATCTGTGTAATCAATGCTGTACTCTCTAACTCCCCGTAGATAAAATCGTTTTGAGTAGATCTCTTTACACGCAAAATGTAATATAAAATTATCTAAAGTTAATAAAGTTATTATAAGGTGTTGTTGTGTTTCTCCTATGAGAAGAGAAATGAAATTATTGTCGCTTGAGAGAAGCGAATTAGACGATAATTAATTTCTTTATGAGAGTGAGCCTCTTAGGGGGCGCACTCTCAGTGAAGTGCACGTGGCGTGTAGAACGCCAGTTTTTGCCATTCAGCGTTGGATGACTGACGTTCAAATTCTAGATTCTTAGTAAATCTTGTTGCAGTAACTTACATATTACGGATTTGAAGCCATTTCGGGATATTGATGTTGTCTCGGCTGTATTGGTTCAAATTATTGAAACGTTTGTACTTTTGATAGTTAAAGGTCAACTCCGAGATATTATCCTGAGTGATACCTTGAATAAAAATGTTATCGGATTATAAGAATCTTTCATGGGTATCCGGTGAAGATAGAGAATTCCAATCCGAGGTATAAGTGTCTTTATCGGAACCTCGGCAGTGATTAAAACACTTATGCCGAGGGTTGGAATTCCCTATCTGAACCGAATACCTATGATAGATTCTTTTTCTTGCATATCAGAGACATGTTGTGCGTCGACGCCGCCAGCTACTAACGTTTTGCATATTTTCCTGCATACCGGATGTTGGTGCGCGTGAATTTCATCTCGACCCAAGGGTGAGGTGGAAATATCTAGCACCGGTAAAATGGCGGATATCCTTGTCCGGTATGCAAGAAACAGGTTTCCCATACGTGGGTTTTTTGCTGACGGCTTGGTATCACCTTGATGGTGATCTGTTTAAAGTACGACGTGATGCATGGAGTTGGTGCTGTAAGGATGACATGTTACATCTTGGAAATAATATTTGTTTAATACAGTTTATGTTTAATTTATCACCAAGAGAAAGTTGCTTAATTCAGTCAAAGGAAAGTGCATTATATAAGGGAGAATACTGGATTTGTTGTATGATATAATAGTAGATATAAAATAGTATCTCCTTGTTTATGCAATATGGGAGTAGTATTGCGTTTAAAGTATATTGTACTGTAAAGTTCGCGTAAGCGATCATATGTCGTGTGACAATAGACTGGCGCAAGACTGATATGTTTTATAGGTGTAGTTTCTTATGTATCGTATTCTAAGTTGAAGGTGAAATGTGTTATTTATTAATTAATGTTAATAAGGTCAGTAGTCGGTCGTACAATGGCTTATACCAAAAAATAATAACTCCTATGAGAAGGGTGAATGTTAAGAGAATCGATTTTCCTTTAGAGAAATGAATTTTCAGTCTGTAGGTCTCGCACCGCGCTCATAACTATATTGGAGAGCACTGTAATAACAACACATAAAATATGTTTTGAACTTTAATAGATTTGGCAAATATTGGGCGTGGCATGGATTGATAAACAAGCCCCAATCATAGGGCTTAACAATTGGACTGCCGGTAAGCACAAAAGACCATTATGGCAAGCTCTTACAGTAGAAAGCATTAAGCAATAAAGCAAATTGAATATTACAATATTAAGGACATAAATACATGTGCACCAAATTAAATGTTCATGATGAAAGCAAATTTTCTGATAAGTATTTAAGCAAGTGTTGAAAGCACGGTTGATATTCAAGCATAATTACAAGTGCACCGAATTCATTCAATTCAAATGTTTTTAGCAATTCGTACGGACAGCAAATTTGTATATAATTTATGTTTAGATTACAATTCAGTCTCTGGGTATACAGGAGCTGAATAAAGTTAAACTGAAACTTATATGTCCTTCCTTTCACACCTTCGCTGCCCGCCATATGGATGGGCGCCCGGACACTCACATCATGGAGTGTCCAGGCTCCCATCCACCGCCAAAAACCGAGGAAACATTGTTTTGGCAGCAGCGAAGAGTGCGTATCAAAAGCAAAATATCCGAAAGCCATGCCCAAAACAGAAACGGTGCCAAAAAAGTATATATTTCCTTATCACTGCCCACTTTTAATGAAACATTCAAATCCAGCCGGAAACTGGTTAAGAAACAAGTTGTTCCCCACATCTGATAAATGAACACCATCCGGTTCAAGACAGGTATCATCAGCCTGCATGTATTCGTGTAGCAGATAATGGCCCCCAATATATATTATCGCCGTAGCAGCATAGCTGTTTATTCTCTGTCTGGCCCTTTCCATTGCAAAAGGGTAGTTAGGCTAACGCCATGAAAGCCTAGGAAGTATTTGAGACCAAATAACGACCACATTATGTAAACTGACCCTAAAAACTCGGTCAGAAGCTTAACATGCTTTCTAAGAACCTTTAATGGGTATTTCTCTAAATCAGTTCCCCAGGATCACAAGAGTTGATGCATCAGACATTGACAAAATAAATAAATGTCAGAAAAATATCCAGTATGTAAAGGCTGGAGGAAGATTGTAACCTTTAATGTGTGGCGTCAAACACAAATTGACTGTTAAACGTATCGAAGCTGTCATAAATTAGCATCAGAAATATAAATAATATGAAGTGTAACATGTACATGTTACTCAATTTCAGACCTTGAACATTGGATGATTTCTGATGAAGCATGTATCCTTTCCTCCTGTTTCGTGTGCCACTGTTATTTCATTTCAGTCAGCAAACAACTGATATACATTTGTCTGTATAGAATATGCACATTGACCCAATTGTATTAACTTTTGCCTCCTTGATAATCAAGTTTATGTCTATTGTGAACAGGTCTCTAAGTGCATTTTTACCTTTAACCTACGTTCGGTTCTTAGACTTTTGTATTAATCATGATCATCAGAGGCCTAAGTAATTAATGAACAGTTAGTCAGTCAATCGGTACATGCCTGTGTACCAGCCATATATAGTAACTCTAAATTGATGTCATTGCTCCACTGTTTTATCAGCCACCCTAAAAATACCAAGTATTTGCATAACGATCTATAACTATCTAAAAGCTAATCCATCCAAACACTCCGACAAAATAGACGAAGAACATGTATCCTTTTCAAGTAAATTCATGGTTCGACATTAACAGTTGTCCCTTTGTCCTCTGCCATGTAGGTTCGACTGAGGACAAATTAATTGTCCCAGGTGACCTGTCCTACGGACAACTAAATTGTTTAACAAGAAATGAATATTACATCTTTAAAACTTGTGGCTGAAAAAATGTCAATACATTGGCAAGCGCATTGTAAATGACAAACAAAAACCATCTTGTTGTCATTGGTGGAATGCAACTGAAGGAATGTAAGGTCACTTTCATGATTGAACTTGTTTTTTGTATCACTTTAACATGAAGTGCGGGAACAAGTAAATTTGACTGGGGGGACAAGGAAATGGTGTAAGTTACTTGTCCTATGGAGTAGTTGCTGAACAAAGTTAATTTCAAACCCTGCAATTAGCCCACATTTAAAAGGTTAGCCACAACACTATGTAATCTCTTTTTGACTAATACATAAAGGTGATGACATCATGATTTAATGCTGACTATTGGAATGACATTTACCTCATTTATCACCTTCCTATATGACAACCTAAGATGAGGTTGTTGAATTGGATGAAGTTGTTATTAAAATACCATTTGCAACCTGCCCAGGTTCTATTGTGCATATACCGTTTGGACGCCCTGTTGTGTATATGTCTATGACTATTGGCTATAAACCCCAGAGCTAAACACACACACATTGCAGTGTGGAACCCTGCAGAAAAGTTTATTTTGAATAGAACACAGCATATATAGAAGTGGTTTTATAATTTGGCGACCATGCACAGAATTGGTTTTAAGTGCTATGTATTGAATAGGGACAAGCGGAAAGGAACAGCTAACTAAACTTCAAAGAACCGCTGGCAAAGCTACCTGGTGCAGGATAAATAAACATCATCCCGTTGCAGGATAAATAAAACCTCATCGATCAAAAGGAATAGCCCTAAACTAAACCAATGATCAAATAGAATAGCCTTAAGATAAGGCATTATGACAAGAATGTTACTTCTTTCCAGGTCTTGAATATGTACACCCACTGTCGATGTATTAAATATGAAAGTATTAAAGAACTGTACGGATGTATTCCCCAAACTCCACACGAAAAAGTTTCGACATGCACATGTGTTGAAAAGCTGATGGGTGGCGTAGGCAGACGCCTGGTGGAAAAATGATAATATGATAATGTTTGGTGATTTTTGCATTATCTACGACAACAGCATTATAAAGTTTATAAAAACGAATCCTAGATGTTTTATAGTCAGTATTGTTATGGCATAAGTTAGGCTGGACTTATAATCTTTATAATAGTATTAACAGCAAATATTGAAACAGCTTAAAGACACATTTCGAGCCTATTGTACTATTGTATTTGGGGGTGGGGGAGGGGTGTGGGTGGGTGGGGGGGGGGATTCTATAGGTAACTGTAAATCGCTGTTAGAAATACATTTGCATATTGCAACTTCGGAATTATATAATTATGGGTTATTAGGTTTTTAGGGATATATGCACGAGTTCGTTCGCGTATTAATATTGCGCGACTTTAGGAGCTTGTAAATGTGTATGCAATAATGTCAAAATATGTTGTATGTGGTCATATTGTGGATGTCAACATGTCTTTAACTATTATTCTTACCGATGACAAGAAATACCCAGATGTAAAATGTTTCTAAGTGATGCTTTAATTGTAAGATAACGTCCAAATATCGTCCAAATAGGCCAGTTTTTGAGGGCGTATAAAACCTTAAACAGCGTTTTAATAGAACAATGTTTGATGTCTGTAAGCACACTTAAGTGAGTACTAAATATCCCATTAAACAGTTTCAAATTTGCCAAGTAATAATCTTTTATGGATGATATGGAAATGTTAAAGGGAGGTAATTTGATGATTGTTGATAATCAAAAGCTGCCATCTACACAATCTGTGTTACGTTTTTGTGTGATTTATTTCGTAAGGAACATACAGAGAATATTGTCTCAGACAATTTTCATAGTTTTAATTTATTTTTGTGGCAAAATGCATGTTTTAAGAAAAAGGGGGCTAACTCCCTTGTGTACTGAAGTTTTCAAAAACCATTGTATCACCAGTCACGTGACTATCGGCGCACTAACCTGTATACTTCGACACCTCACAAACGGATTTTCGTTATTGTAGACGGTAAAGAGGTGTGTATATACATGTTTAAGACTCTAAATCATGAATATATGCAACTTTTACTGTTTTAAATAAGGAAGCAATTTATAGTAGATACTAAAGACAAATATTTGTTTGTTAATCAAGAACAAATGGGTGTGTGTGTGGGGTGGGGTGTGGTGGGGGTTTGGATTACCCGAGGAAGCAATTTATAGTAGATAACTAAAGACAAATATATTTTTATTTAAACAAGAACAAATGGGTGTGTGTGTGTGTGTGGGGTGGGGGTGGGGGGGGATTTACCCGAGGAAGCAATTTATAGTAGATAACGAAAGACAAATATATTTTTGTTTAAACAAGAACAAATGTGTGTGTGTGTTGTGGTGGTGGTGGGGGGGCAGTGGGTGGGGGGGGGGGGGGTGGAGGGGGGGGATTTACCTGAGGAAGCAATTTATAGTAGATACCTAAAGATAAATATATTTTTGTTTAAACAAGAATAAATGTGTGTGTGTGTGTGTGGGTGTGGGGGTGGGGGTGGGGGTGGGGATTTACCTGAGGAAGCAATTTATAGTAGATAACTAAAGACAAATGTATTTGTGTTTAAACAAGAACAAATGTGTGTGTGTGTGTGCGTGTGCGTGTGTGTGTGTGTGTGGTTGGTGGTTGGGGGGGGGGGGAGGGGGGAGGGGGGACATAGCTATATGTGTAAGAATTTACCAAAACAACATAGAAATATGTAAAAAAAATAAATATCGGGGGAGGCGGGGGTGTGGAGAGGGAGCCCATGCCCCAATATGGGTAAGTATGAATAAGATGCATAATGCTATAAAAAATCCCAAACAAAACTTTTAGATATATACAACAGCATACATGTACCCGCAAACCTTGATCTACCTTTATTGCACATTTTATGGGCCATCACAATTTGGGTTCCATGGGAGCCCAGAATTTGTAGAAGACAAAATTACTTCAGCAATCCTTAACAACATATTATAAGGAAACCAATTCTCAAATTTAGTTGAGCTAGGACAAGAAATGTAAGAGATACAGATCTGTAAACACAGCTTACACGCAAAATCTGATGTGAAATGAGACTCGTTTTAAGGGCTTCAGAATTTGGCTTCTATGGGAGCCCAGGGGTTATAGGAACCAGAGGTACTTATGCAGACCTTAAGTTATGCAGCCCTTAAGATAATGCTATAAGGAAGCCCTTATCCTAATTTGGTTGTGCTAGGATAAGACATGTAAGAGACATAGACTTCATCAGGCCTCTTATTCTTCGAATAGTCGAGCTAAAAAGTATTCTGTTCAGTGGCTAGATGGTGTTTCAAAGGTTTCAAATGTCGATGAGTGATAGCGGCCATCTCGGATGTCACACTGACCTTATTATAAGAAATTGGAAAACCATTAACTTTCAAGATCATCAAAATGAAGTTTGGTCAAATTCGTCCAAGCAGTTTATGAGGTGAAATCGTTTAAGCAAAAGTTAACGGTAGGCTAAAATGGTGTCAAATTAGCTCAATTTGATCATTTGGCTCAAGGTGAGTTAACAATTATACATTTGTTGGAAAGCTGAAAGTGTCCTCTAGTAATCCAATAATTTAAAGATATATACTTAGAACAAGAAATGTCGCTGTAAGTGACAACTGCCCCCGAAGTGGTTTGTGAATATATGAACGATATGTGTATGCACACAGCTCAAACTGTGACGACATCATAAGTTTGAAACATGTTTATAAATATTCATGGGCATAATGGTAAGATCAGGTAAAAAATCAGCAAAACTGCAAGGTGGAACAGATATGCCACAGTCACGTCATCTTATGGTGAAAATTTCTGCCAGGTTATATGAAAATCCCTCAACCGATGGCAAAGTTATACACCGGATACAACTAATATAACTTCAATCAAATACAGGGTCATAAGGCATCTTCTGACCTCTAAATGCGACATTTACATTGAAGCTACGAAGTTGGGTTTTGCGCAAGACACATTTTGTTCTGGTTAACATTTCTGCCAGGATAAACTAGAAATTGTTATTGTCCATGGGACAAAAACGTATGGCTCCCCCACTCGCCCGAACAGACATAATTGACGACTCTAGGTCCAACCATTCTCTGTTGATCTGAGATCGTTTTGATATTTAATATCCCTGTGACTGCATCATGCTACTATCTGTATCAGTAACGCCACATAAAAAAATATGTGTGGTTCAGGTAACCCGACCGACCCAATTTTTTTTTTTTAAGGGGCCGACCCTAAAACTTTTTATGCAAAAATTAAAAAAAAAAATAACAATAATAATAAAAAATAAAATAAAAAAATAAAAAAAATAAAAAATAAATAAAAAAAAATTAAAAAAAAGATTTTTTGTTGATAAGGCCATAACGATTTTATTACCTGGTTCTCAGGCCACTTTTTCTGAGAAGAGATGCGGGCGGGCGCATTTTTTTTTACAATTTTACAGTGGTCAACAGATGTCACCGCCATTATTGCGTGTTGTTTTGAGACTTTGTCGATTAAACGCTTGAATAAATCGCCTGTTCTGTAGCACCTACTAGTTCCAAGCATCTCAAGCGTCTGACTCTCCTAGATTGGTACCCGTACGACTGCAACACTCACAAGCTACCGAGCAGAGCGGCAGATAGTCGGCCGCGCACCAGTCTACCCACAAGGGGATTCCCCTGAGGTAGTTGCATGTAAAAACCGGAACGAACTTGGATGCGGAACTTTTTTCTCGAAATTTCGGTAGCGCATTTCCAATTTTTTATTTTATTACTTCTGAGATAAAGTCGGCAATGCGGCACCAAAAAAAGACATGCGGGCGGGCCTGAGAATCAGGTAATTAATTTGTAATGGCCTAATGCGAAAAAAATCGAACTCAAGGTATAGTAATTTAACATATTAAATTCATTATCAGAATTGAATTCATTACTGAGAAAAAAAAAAAAAATACCTACCTACCCTATTTGTTTGGCCAGTGTTACCTGAACCACACATATTATTTTGTTTGGCCTAATATCTACTGGTCATGACCAACCATCCTTCCAAGTTTGAGGACCCTAGGTCCAACCATTCTGTAGTTATTGATCGGGCATTGTCTAGTTATTGATCGGGGATCGTTTTGATAGTCAAGGTCACCGCGACCTTGACCTTTGACCTAGTGACCCCAAAATCAATAGGGGTCATCTACTGGTCATGACCAACCATCCCTTCAAGTTTGAGGACCCTAGGTCCAACCATTGTGTAGTTATTGATCGGACATTGTTTTGATAGTCACGGTCACCGCGACCTTGACCTCTGACCTAGTGACCCCAAAATCAATAGGGTCATCTACTGGTCATTACCAACCAACCTTCTAAGTTTGAGGACCCTAGGTCCAACCATTGTGTAGTTATTGATCGGACATCATTTTGATTGTGAAGGTCACCGCGACCTTGACCATTGACCTAGTGACCCCAAAATCAAAAGGAGTCATCTACTGGTCATGACCAACCATCCTTTTAAGTTTGAGGACCCTAGGTCCAACCATTCTCTAGTTATTGATCGGACATCGTTTGTGACACAGACCTACAGACCTACAGACAGACCTACAGACAGACAGAAAGCACAAAATCAATATGGCTCCCCTACCACACTTTGTGTGGGGAGCCATAATAAAAAGCATCAACGGATGACAAAGTTATAGACCGGACTTCAGTAAAATACAGGGGCATATGACCTCTTCTGAACACTAAGTGTGACCATGACCTTGAAGCTACTGACCTGGATTTTGCTTGCGACACATAGTCTTGTTGTGGTGAACACTTCTGCCAAGTTATTTGAAAACCCTCCATGCATGTCAGAATTATTTACCAGACATGAAGTTTGGACACGAAAGAACTTCTTTTTGACATTTGACATCCAAGTGTGACCTTGACCTTGAAGCTACTGACCTGGAATTTTACGCGCGACACGTCACCTTGTTATGGTGAACTCTTGTGGCAGGTTATTTGAAAATCCCTCCCACCCCCTCCACCCCCATTAACCGGACACGAAATATGGTCCCGAAAGTACTTCTTTTTGATCTTTGACCTCTAAGTGTGACCTTTACCTTAAAGCTACGGACATGGATTTTGCTTGCGACACATCGTCTTGTTGTGTTGAACACTTATACCAGGTTATTTTAAAGTCCCTGCATGAATGTCAGAGTTATTTACCCTGACCTTGGAGCCACGGACCTGGATTTTGCGCGAGACACGTCGTCTAGTTGTGGCAAGTTATTTGAAAATCTGTCCATGAATGTCAGAGTTATTTACCGGATACGATGGTACGGACGAACTGACGGATGGTGCGACTAGTATGGGAAAGGTGGCATACAACTATTTAATGCAAATGCATCCACTGGGCGATTTTAAGTTTAATAATAAATATTAATTTTAAAATTACTACCATCATAGAATGTTGAATGTGATTTCGCTCCATGATTTATCGGGTTTTATGGTTGAAGACATTACAAACAGCTGTTTATTATTATTATTACTGTGGTGGAGGATATCAGGTGTTGGATTATACCCTACCCAGAGACTTCTGGGGCTCGTCATTGCTGGCGGTAAAGAAAAACAACAACAACATGGTTGCTGCAAAACGTAATTGTAGTATTCTTTTCACGATTTGCGTGGGTTGCTCGTGTTTTTAGCAAGTTTTTAATTGCTATTTTAAGTGTTTTGTTCTCACAGCAGGAAGCGTGAAATTGCGATGAAGAAAAAAGATGGCGGACGTATATATATGTAAATTGGGGGTTCTGGCTCAAAGCTCTCGCTTTGCTCGAGTTTGATCTAGAAACCCCCACTTTACATATATATATAAACTCCTACCACAAGGTGCTGATTTAAGCTGAGCCAGAGTTATATTTTGAGGTTTTTTTAATAAAAGTTGATTTGTTATTAAATTTACACCCATATCAACGAATAAACACGAAATCAGCAAAATATGTTTTAAACCTCAATACGTCTAAATCGGAGACACTCAGCGTTGTACGACTTTAATCTCCAGTATTCAATACTCACTCTAAACAAATTAGCTCCGCAACCAACACATAACCGATATTTTGCATAAGTTCCTTTATGACAATTTTAGACAAGGTTTTTAATCTATAGTTATGCAAACAACAATAATTAGAATCCTTAGTTGGCTTGATTTTACATGGCTCATGTAATCCAACTTTTAGGAATTGGCAAACTTTTACATTTTTATATATAATTATTTTATATTTAAGAAAATGTATGTCTAATACATAACAAAGAAAAAAATGAATAACGTAAACAACGAAGAGACTATAAGAAATTTGATACGTCTGTTTGATACAGGCATAATAAGCAAAGAGACACTAGAACATAGTCTTAAGGCGGTGGCTATCCAACCAGCCGAATCGAAACCCCGTGAAGAAGTTCCAAAGGAAACTCCAAAAGAGGTTAATTCTCAAACATTAGAAAATTTACGCAAGAGACGACGTGCTAAAAAACAACGTAACAAAGAAAAGCAGAAATATGCCAAATTACAAGAAAATGTTATAAATGAACAAAAGCAGAAATATGCTGAATTACAAAAAGAATTTATAAATGAACTGAAAGAGTTTATTGATAGAAAATCTAAAGAAAGTATCCCAGAATTAAAACTGGTTGACAAACCAATGTGTGGTTTATTAAAAGCATACGAGATGTCTGTCGAGAAGTACAAAGACCCTCAAAACCTATTTCATGACATGGAATCTATTATTGCAAAGCAAATAATCAAAGAGCTAATAGAGATGAATGGATTAAAGTTTCAATTAGGTCTCACTTTAAATATATTTAAAGACGATGGTGCTACCAAAAAATACACCACAGCAGTATTATTTAGCGAACAAAATGCAATATTAAGCTCTGAAAAAATAAAGGAATTTTACAATGAAGCATCCAAGAGAAACTTGAAAGATTTACAAACACAGCATCAGGATTGGAGATTGATCACTGTGTTAAGTTTTATTTGAATATTGCAAAGTATGAACCATTAAAAGGTTCTTCATATATTCCTCTGCCCAAAGCGTTAGCCAACAAAAAAGCAATAATCAATGTGAAGAATAATGATAATAAATGTTTGAAATATGCTATAAAGTCTGCTCTTAATCCTGTTGAAAAGAATTCTGACAGACTTTCAAGTTATAATAAGTTATTGACCCGAAAACGGATGGTATTGACTTTCCAGCTCCACTCTCACAAATACACAAAGTAGAAAAACAAAATAACATCGCTATAAATGTTTTTGGATACAGTATGACTAAAACAGGGAAAATAAACATTTTTCCTTATCATATATCTGAACAACCAAAGGAAATGAAAAGAATTAATTTGCTCTTAATATCTGAAGACGTTGAGTTTGAAAAAGATGATTTAGAGAATGAAGAAGGAATCATAGATGACAACTATAACCCTGATGATTATCCCGACGAACCAAAAAAAATAACAACAAAATATCACTATTGCTGGATTAAAAATCTGAATAGACTACTCTATGACCAAAACAAACATAAAGGTAAAACTTATTTCTGTGACCGGTGTCTCTACGGTTTTCCAAAGGAAGATCTACTCACCAAACACAAAGAAGACTGTGATGGTAGTAACAAAAATTCTTGCAGAATAGAAATGCCGCAAAAAGGTAAAAATTACATAAAATTTAAAAATCATCAAAATCAGATGCATGTGCCTTATGTAATATATGCTGATTTTGAGAGTATAATCAAACCACATTCAATCAAATTTGGAAAGAAATCTGAAATTCAAAATATACACGAAGCGTGTGGATTTGGATACCAAGTTGTTAGATATGATGGCAAAGCTGAAGAACCTGTTATTTACAGAGGTGAAGCTGTTGTTGAAGTGTTTTTAAAACGCCTAGAATGTGAGAAGAGCAACATTAACACTTTTGCTCACCCAAAACCATTATTAATGACGCAGCAAAATGAGGAAGATTATGAAAAAGCAAGACACTGTTGGATATGCAAGAATGAAATAGGTAGGAAATGTGGCAAAAACTGTACAGTAAGAGACCACTGTCATTTTACAGGTGAATACAGAGGTGCAGCACATAAAAACTGTAACCTGAAACAGAAAATAAAACCAAATAAAACAATCGTCCCTGTTATATTTCATAACCTCAAAGGATATGATAGTAATCTCATTATGCAAAAAATACATACAATGTCAAGTAATATTACATGCATCGCAAACAACGCTGAAAAATATATATCATTTAGCGTCGGACAACTCAGAATTTTGGATAGCTTTCAATGTTTGGCTTCATCCCTGGAAAAATTGCTTGATGATACGGATAAATCTGATTTCAAAATTACCAAAAATCAGTTTGGAGAACAAACAAATTTACCTCTGCGGAAAGGTGTTTATCCATACGAACATATGGACAGTGTGGAAAGATTTAAGGAAACACAATTGCCACCTATAGAATGTTTTTACAGCAAACTAACTGATGGAAGTATAAGTCTCGAAGATTACGAATATGCTCAAAAAATATGGAAAGAGTTTAACTGTAAAACTCTTGGAGACTATCATGATTTATATCTAAAAACTGATGTAACCCTGTTAGCAGATGTATTTCAAACTTTTAGGAAAACATGTATGAATGCATACAAGCTTGATGCTTTACATTACTATACAGCACCTGGATTATCTTGGGATGCTTTATTTAAACATTCAAAAATAGATTTAGAACTTTTTACAGACATTGACATGCACTTATTTACAGAAAAAAGTATGCGTGGTGGAATTAGTATGGTGCCAAAGCAAACAATCCACATGTAGCTGATTATTACCCTAACGAGGAAAACAACTTCTTAATGTATTTTGATGCAAATAAACTTTATGGATGGGCAATGAGTCACCCACTTCCATATTCTGGTTTTGAGTGGAAAACCAAGAACAAGAGAGGGGGATTTTCTAAACCAAAACCTGGCAAAGGACAAATACTCGAAGTTGATTTGGAATATCCTAAAGAACTCCATGAAGCTCGCAATGACTATCCGCTTGCACCGGAAAGATTAGCAGTAAAAAAAGATTGGTTGTCTAAATACCAGACAGATCTGTTGGAAAATAATAGCATGATAAATACAGAACAACTAGTTCCCAATCTTATGGACAAAGAAAAATATGTAATGCATTACAAAAACCTGCAACTGTATTTAGAATTGGGCATGAAACTGAAAAACACACACAGAGTATTAGAATTTAATGAAAAACCATGGATGGAATCATATATTCGTTCAAACACCGATTTTAGAAAACAAGCTAAATCACCCTTTGAAAAACATTTTTACAAACTTATGAACAACTCTGTGTATGGCAAGACAGTGGAAAATGTACGCAAGCGGACTGATATAAATTTAGTCAGAACTGACGGCTCTGAAAATGAAAAAAATAAGAAAAATACTACCTAAACCGAACTTTAACAGACGTATAAAGTTCTCAGATGAATTGTCAGCAATACATGTAAACAAAACAAAATTAACATTAAACAAACCAATCTATGTTGGGATGTCAGTATTGGATTCATCAAAGTACATGATGTATGACTGGTACTATAATACCCTAAAGAAAAGGTACGGAGATGACTGTACTTTATTATACACAGACACTGACAGCTTGCTGGTAGACATCAAAACAAAAGATGTGTACAAAGACATGGCTGAAATGAAAGATGAGTATGACTTGAGTGATTATCCGCAAAACCATCCACTGCACGATGATACAAACAAAAATGTATTAGGTAAAATGAAAGATGAATGTGCTGGTGTTGTTATAGTTAGATATGCTGCAATAAGACCTAAACTATATTCTATTTTGAAAGCGGATGAGCAGGTTATTAAGAAGGCAAAGGGTGTAAAAGGGTATGTAGTTAAAAAACATATAAACTTTGAAAACTACGAGGATGTCTTGTTTAACAGGAAAAAATATACCCATGAAATGAATATGTTACGCATGATAAAGCATCAGATATATGATATAACAGTAAGTAAAACAACAATGTCACCATTTTACTCAAAAGGATTTATAGCACCAGATGGAATTAATACTGACGCACATGGATTTTATTAAAACTTATAAACGCGTTTGGGTATCAGCAGGAACAATAAGTAGTTCTTCTTTGACAAATCCTCTCTGAGGCGTTCCTTTCAAATAATATACTCTTATACCTTGCGTCACCATATAACTTTTAATCATGTGAATATCTACACTCCACATTGGATCAGTTGCTCTGCGTCTTCCACCTTCTTGTTCCCCGGGTTGATATAAATATCTTACACTGGCATTCATACAGATAGGATCATCTTTTAATGTTTTTGTTTCAACAGGAGTGGGCTTTTTTGTCTCCACATTTATTGCTTTGACAACTTCTGGTAATCAGTTTTAACCAACCTCTGTTGCGTTTTTGTGAATCTATTTCCTTAGCATACTGATAACCAAACAATCTTTCAGCTAATGTTCTGGTAAATCTTACCACTATAGCTTGATCTCTGTGTATCTCTGTTCTGCCTCGTCTATTTACATTATGTTTCGCCATCAACTGCGATACTGCACCCATGAATTCTCTACCTGGGTCAACTTGTAATAACTCTGGATATTTCAGATGCCGACTGTATATATTTTCAAATGCTTTAGCAACTTCTTTGCTATCCTTGGAAGTCAGTGGTTCTGCTTCTTTGTATCTACTCGCAATATCAACCACAGTCAATGCATATTTATATGTCTTGCGGCCACGGCCAAACCCAAAAGTGTCATGCGGTAAAAATAACAAATCAGCTTGATGCACTCCATTCTTAGTAGAAACATCAAACCTGGGTCTAATTATTTTCTTTGGTGCGGGTAAATGAATCTGCCACACAGCTTGTTTTTTTAAAAATTCTAATGCCTGTTTTTTACTGACACCAGCCTCTTTTGCCAATTTGTTAACTGCTGAGTAACCTCTCCAAAATCCTTTTGGGCTGTAATAAATCTTTTCCGGTTTTTTTACTAAAGATTAAAATATATAACTATAAAGAAACAAATGGAAATCACAACTGCACGATTTCATGAACTGCTCGAAGAGCAAAATCGATACAGCACAAAGAAATGGACGACTTGGAAAAGAATAAAATATATACTATTGCAGATACAAAAAATAATGGATACTCAATATGGTTCATCCATGGTATTGACATTATTAGACAACGGTGAAGTATGGGCGCCTGATCATCTCAGAAAATAAAATAGAGAAGAGTGCTAAACCACCATATTATATTCGACCACTTGGATTGAAACCATGTATGAACAACAACAAAAATAGGTATCATGCATATGACTTTGTCATTCCAAAGTAATTATAGTTTCTTAATTTTTTTTATGAAATCAATTTATACGCCACAAATTCAGTTGCAGCCATGCCCACCACAATAAACATAATCTCTCTATTCTGTTGATCCGGAGATGGTGTATAGAAATCACTCAACTTAGGCTCCGGTTCCGAAGGCAACTGTTTACCAGTTATATAATAATACTGCTTCATAGCCTGGTCCACATCATCAAAAGTCTGCTCTGCATGATGCTCCTTTTGCAGTTGCTTATTAATAAAATCTAATCTCTCTGTTCTTTTTTTTATTCCACGCCGCTTGTGCTACTTCCAATTGTTCTACGGCTTTGTCATGCCTTTGTCTTTCCTCATCTGAATGACTTCCCATTTTTGAAAAGAAATAATTTGAACCGCTAAACGCCAATGCGTTTGTTAATGCGCCACCTATCATCATTGCTACTGCACTCGCCATTTACCATATTAAAATCCACTTTAGGTGCTGGTATTTTTAGGAGTTTTCTGCCAATCTCAGAATATCCAATAGTTAAAAGTGTTTCCACTCCAGCGTGATACATCATATTTACAATTTGTTTTCCGTCAATACTTGTTGCCATTTTTTTTATATGATTATTATTTTTTTAAATAAATTATTAAAATAATCAAACGGGTCTTTTGGTAGAGTGGGAACTTGCACAGCAACAGGTTGTATAGCAACAGACGTAGCAGATTTTTTGTTATAAATATACAAACCCAACCCAGCAATGCCTAATAAAACCAGACACGGTGGATTATAATTTGTGTATACGTTTATTTTGATTTTCTCTGGTTCCTCTTGACCTATTGTTATTTTTGTTATTTCATCTTGATTTACATGTTTTGCATCTTGATTTGCATATTGCTTTGCATCCTGAAGCAAACGCTTTGCCTTTTTTGCCGCTGCTCCCTTTTTTCCAGCCTCTATTCGTTTTGGATGTTTTACTTTTTGTTTAGCAGGTTGTATAGCAACAGGCTGTGTATCAACCTCAACAGGTATATTAACTTTACTCTCCTGGTTCTCCATTATTTATATTATCTACATTTCTATTTTTATTAAAATCAATATGTCTAACAGTTGTCAGTATTGCTGTAAATGGTGCTAAGCACATTCCATACCTGTAATACAACTAACAACAAGCACTTGTTAAAGCATGATTAATAAATGGGTCTTCCTCCAAATCTGCTATCAGTTTTGGTGGATTGATTACATTGAAATATTTTGATACTCCCATCACGTACAAGTTAATAAAAGAATTGCCTAAAGTCTTGGTCATGCTTGCCCCAAGCCGTGCTTCATATCTGCAGTAAAGTTTGTTAATTTCATCCGGGGGCATGCTATCTATATTCGTGAGTTGTATGTCTTTACCCAAATATTGACGACTACCGCCGCCAGCCACTATGGCTGATAATCTTTCTATTTTTGTTTCTTGTTGCTTTGATTCATCTGTGTGTTCCGTAAAACCTTCCGATATATCTTGTAATAGTTCTTCCGCATTCATTTTTATATTGATATTTTTTATCTTGGAATAAATATAAAACACAAAACAACCAGTTGCGATATTCACCACGCAACTAGTAATTGTTAGTATTGTTAATAGCATTGTTATTAACATTGCTATTTTTTTTATTAACATTATTAATTTGCTGTATGCATTGCTATTAACATTACTAATTTGCTATAAGCAATGCTATAAGCATTACTATATTCCCCGATATTTTCATTATATTTTAATGTCAGTATTGCTATTAACATTGCTTCTTTGCTGTTAGTATTACTATTAGCAATATAGCAATGCTGTTAGAAAAAAGCATTGCTGTTAGCTATGCGTAAGAAATTATTCAACCCAATAACCAGTTGGTTGGTCAGTCCTCAAAATTAACTTGGAATATTTAGTCTCAGCTAAAGCTTTTCTTATTCTGGTTCTCTCCTCCAGCGTTGGAATAACATCATTTTCTCTCAAACAATTTTCATAACTATCTCTGTCCTTGGTGTAAAACATACACAACCATTTTGCTTGCTCCCTCAAATATTTCAATACAGAATTATATCTCTGTGAAATAACCCACACTGAGTGTTTGGCGTGACGACCAGAGAATGCCAACTCTGATAACATATCTTTTTTCTTTGTTAATTCTTTTGTAGCGGAGCAATCATCAATGACGTATAGTGTGGGCTTGCCAGCATATTGTTTGAAAAATAAACGCAACAGTTCTTGTAACATTTCTTTACCGTTGCTAACAGGATTGACAATTGTTATTTTTTTATCTTTCGGATGTCTTACATCACCTATCCAGGGTCTATTTTTATAAGCCTCGTTCCACTCTATGGTTGGACACAATATAATTATATGTTCAAAACCTCCAACATACTCTTGTTCGAGTATGTCAAGAACAAACTCTGTTTTACCTCAGCCCGTCTGACCACAGATAATGGCACTGTGTGGATATTTAGGATATTTAGTATCGTACTACTTTGAATCTTCCATCTTCAAAATTGATTTTCGCATCTTGTATCATATATATATAAATATTTAAAGGTTGATCTGCTTCTGCTTTTTTATTTATTAGTATCGTTATACCGTCACTGCCGTTTGCTATTGTTCTTCCACTGCCTTGTAATAAATTGTCATCGCATGTTCTAAGGTCAAGCCACAAAGCATATGATTTTGTTAGATAGGTCTCAAGAGAAACATTGGTAAAACATAAGTCCCTCCCCACTATTTCTGTCTCTTTGTTTCTTTTTGATGTTAAGGCAAAATAGTTGTTGATTTCATCCCAATGTTGATATGTCCTCATGCCCTGACTATACAACTGATTTGGTACGCCTTCTATTGTCATTTGAACATGTTCAATCTTTGGGTTGTAATAGGACTCCGTGTCTGTTCTGTCTGGGTCTTCAAACAGCATTAGAATACCTTTCATGCTCCGTGTTGGTATCAGATTTATTTGTTATGTTTTTTTTATATCGCAACACACGGTCATACATAAATACTACCTTACCATTGATTTGCTGTCTTATTTGTCTGGCTAATTCAGCATCACTAACCTTATCAAATTCCAAGCAGATATTTTTTATTACACAAGATGCATCAGCATCACTGCTTTTGATAACTTTGTTATAATCATTAAACGTTATTTCATATGCTAACCTATCACCAAACCCCGCTTGATAAAATGGCATATGACTTTCTAACATTTCAAAGTCCAGTGGAATACAAAATCTATTTCCATAAGCTGCTGCTACAGCTTCATCCTCGGCGTCTGAGGAAGCATCTCCCGCACCAACTCTATGTTTTAGCATGTTTGCTTTACCAACACCTTGGTAAGCTATGTTTACTCGTTCGGTAGGGCTTTTCCATAAATCTACGTAACTGTGATATATATCACTGTCGTGTATTGTCATGACTTCATTGCCACTTATTTTTATTGTTGTTTTCTTCACAATTGCTCTACCCAGATTCTGGTATATAGTAGCGTTGGCGTCTGTTCTGCTTTTAAGTTCTATTTCAAAGGTAAGACGAGCAGTACGTGGAACTATCACATCATTAGTACTTAGATTGGGAAATCCCACATGCAGTTGCTGGTTTTGGTCTATTGTTGACGGATTATTAGTTATTACTACACTTGTGCGGATGCCCTGGACAGCAAGAGGTTCTCTTAGTTTTCTATAAGGGCTGAGTTTGTTTCCGTAAGCTGACATTGTTTTTATTTTTTGAATATATTTTTTAAAATTAAATAAAATAAACAATGGCTGCGGGTGGAGTTGAATATGACAATCCTACGTTTGATCCAGATATTGATGAATATTTTGGTGACGAAGAAAATATTGACTTTCCAATGATTCCAGAAGAACCTGTTCAGAGAAGTTTTCTTAATCAAAGAGACCATATTGCTGACCTTCGGGGGGAAGTGAGAGAATCCCAACTTGAAGATTACAAGAAAATCTTGTAAAGATCTTTTATAATGAAATAGAAAAACGATATAAGATGGCGCCGGACAAAATGGATTATAACCAGTTTAAAGTATCAGATAATGGCAAAACATTATACTGGGTTGTTGGTGATAAAGAAATAAGAATAACTGCCAAGCAAGGTAGTGCAACATTCCTTTCCCTTGGTTCTTTGGCAAAGAATATGGCTCTGGGGGAACAATGGCGGTAAGACAATTTTGAATTTGCCGGAGTATGACAGTAAAACAAAATTATCACAAAAAGCTCGACAAGCAGTGGAGAGCACAAGAAACGATTTACCAGATAATGTGGATGCTATTTCATTACAAAATTTATCACATATTATGGTTAACATAGAGACATCAGTACAGTCAATGGAAAGTACTCTTTATGACTGGGAAGTGGATGAGCGTCCTGATGTTGGAACACAAACAAATATAGACAAGCGTGAAATGGATGAAATAGTAAAAGCGATGACAACTGTCAAGGAAGAACTCACCAATGACTTGGCAAAACTCACACAACTTGATAAAGACATAACAAGAGATAAACAAAAGTTAGAACAAGCTAAGACTGATAATGATGAATTCCAGATAAATAGAATTAGCGATCGCATCAAAGACCTTGACGTTGAAAAAGGTGCAAGGATGGATGCTATCAATGAAAACAGAAAAGCTTTCCGTAACCAAGTAAGCAGAATAAAAGAAACAATAAACAAAATGTTAAACGAGGATACAACTCTTGGTGAGAGAATCAAAACCTTGTTTAGGGAGCAAGGTATTACTATTGTTAGTATCCTGACTGCATTTGGTATGAGTATTGGTGTTATTGTTCAGACCATTATTCCTGGAACAGGCGGAGGAACAACACCTCCAAAAGATGGAAGTGGCATCAAAGTCTGGATAAAAATACAACTAAGTAATCTTGGTAAACTTCTCGCTAATTTAGCTGGTAAAGCTGCTGCAGCACTTCCAGGAGTTATTGGTGCGATAGTGTCATGGCTTTTATCTGCAACAGGTAATGTTATTAATTGGCCTGGTAACAATCTATGGGCTTTGCTGGTGTTTGTTTCCGGGTTGTTGTATGTGGCAGCTAAAGAGTGGTTCAGTAAATCTCGTAAATAAGTAATGCAGCAAGACCTATTACTATAGTACCAACAATTATAGTTGTTTTGTTATCTTCATGTTCAGTCGCTATTTTTTTCATCTCTGGATGCTCCACAGTTTTATGTATCAATGAGTTATCAAAGTCAGGATGTTCCGGATATTTCTTTTTTGTGGTGCCTTGAAAAGGTTGAATAACTTTCGGTGATACTGGTTTTACATTTACATCATTATTCAATCCTAATGCTTGCGCATCGGTTGCTATTACAATTTTATTATTGTAGTCTTGTATTGTTCCGATTCCCAACTCCATGTCACTCGGAAACATGTACAATCCACTTCCATAGACAAAATTTACTTTACTTCTTGCATATTTTAGGGTGGTTTCATATCTTGAAATTTGACTGGGCAAGTCAATGGGGCTGTTTATTGCGTCCTCTACATTTGCCAAAAATTGTTTCTGTGCATCAAATCCGTTCCAGTTCCAAGTATATCTGTTCTTGTTTGTGATTGTGAGCCAAGAATTGCCCAACAGTATGTTCTTATGCTGTCATTGATTCTTTCTACTCCAGCTCTTGTAAATCCCACAGAATTATCTAGTATAAAAGTAGACCAGCTGTTGTCTGCTTCAGGTCCTTGTGCAATGTAATCAGTGTGGTATGTTTTATCACTCTCATAGACTGTAAAACTCATGGTTTTGTTGTCGTATAAAGAATGTATCAAAGGATGATAACCAATATTTGTCCAGTAATTATAAATTGTTCCTAGACCATCATTATAGCTTTGTTTCTGTCTCCAGTCCAAATTTAAGTCAACGTTAAACTCCTTGCATATTCGCTCGTATGCGTTTCTGTTATATGTGTTATCAAACGCATTCCAATTTGAGTCTTGCGGCATTGCTACACCCATCTCAAATAATATTCTACTGACTTGGTAATAGACATGAAATCGAAATAACGAACCAACCAGGGCATCAGCTTTCAGATGATTGTTAAAATCAATGCCACACCCAGTTGTCGCACACCAAATAGCAAAATTCAACTGGTTCTGCCAAAATGACATCCAGTCTGTTCCCCAGCGTTGGACTATAGCATCTGATTTAACGTATGGGAGTTTGTATTTTTCAAAGACATTGGGGAATGATGCTTTAAAGCCTTTACCGTTTGATGTAATGACTATGTTTTGATTTATTATATCTATCACTTTTTTGCTAAAAGTACTTGAATATTGTGCATCTGGGTTATATTTGAATTCTTTAGAAATCATTTTTATTTGTATTTTATATATATATTAAAAAAATGTTTCATACAATTTCAAACATAGACAACTCTATTAACTTACAACAGTATATCGATAATAGAGATGGAGATAAACGCGTTGGATTAGAGAGTTTTACATACACTATCGGTTGGTATAATATTAATCATGAAGTTATAAAGAGAAAAACACCTGACGATACGTATCATATACCAGATGGACACTATAACTTTCAACAGTTGAGATATATATTTGAAGGACTGGGTATTACCCTAACCGTTGGTAATTGTATAGCATCTTTAGAGGCACCAACAGAGATACGACTATCAACCGGTCTTTCAAAAATGCTGGGATTCAAGGACAGGAAATGGTTAAAAGGTACTCATATTGGACAACAATCAATTGATTTAGCTCCTTATAAACAGCTATATGTTCATCTGGAACAAGTTAATACGAGGAGTAATTATTTCAATGGCGCGCCAAGCACTATTATAGGGGTTATGCCTGTGATAAATAAGCAGTTTGGGGATATTGTATATACACGTTTTTATCCTAAATATCGCTGTCTTTCGAGTGGTACAATTTCTAAATTAAAAATAGAAGTCAGAGATGAGCATGGCGAGAAGATAAATAATCACGGCTTCCCTATGAGTTGTGTTTTAGAAATTATTTAAAAATATATTTTTATAAAAAAACAATGAGTATATTTGGAGCAACAAAACCTAAAAAAAACAACAGAAAACTTAAAGACTGAGATAGAACACTTAAAGACTGATACAGAATACTTAAAGACTGAGATAGTACACTTGAGGACTGTGGCCACTGATGTTTTAGATTTATATGGGCGAGTTTGAACGTTTGAAAAATAAAATTAATAATCTTAAATATGGGATTATTACAATATTAGCAGAGGCTAAGGGTCCACTTGTGTTGAATAGAATACTCTCATTTGGTAACGGTGGAGCAGAAACAAATGTGGGGTATGTAATGACACGCCGTGGACGGATTATGGGAATGGGTTTGGCAAGTGAACGATTAGTTGGTGACGTATCTGTAGTAGTTTCTGTTAATGGTGTTGAAAAACCAAATTATGGCATAACTCTTCACATCATTCCACGCAATCATGATAACGTTGATAGACCTTTAGATATTGGTGCTGGTTCTGTTATTAACTTTGTATGCAAGACTGCCAACGCTACCGCTATTAATACGGTGGTGTCATTATTAATTGAATTAATTTTATTTTTTTATTATTAAAAAAAATGAAGCCACCGACAGCACCAAGATTATATCCTGAGTTGCCAGTCGAAAACGGACAAAAATTATATAGATTACAAACAATTTCAGAGATTGAACAAAAGTTAATTACAGAACAAGATATACGTCAGTCTCTTTATAAAAAATATAAACGTGGTATTAATATCACAGATGGAATTGACACTACTTTAATATCTGCAAGTGTTATTATGGCTGGAGTTGGTTTGGCAGTGCCTGTTATGCTCCCTTTGGAAATTGCTGCCATTGTTTGCGGGACAATAGGTGTTTGTATTAAGTTTGCCAGACGCAGGCTTAACACAAAAGCTCAAAAACTTTATGAAAGTCTAAGCTGAATAGTATAAAGCGGTTAATATCAAAAGCGTTGAGTGATGCACAGATATCAGAACAAGAGTTCAAGATGGTTCTGGATGAACTGGAGAGATACTATAATTTGAAACAGGACATCAAACAAAAGAAACTTGAAATTAGTGAAGTTCAAAAAAAAAAAAGAACTAGTGGAGCAGGGAAGAAAGGAAGCAATGCCAACCTTACAAAAAAGTCTAGAAAGTGTGTAATTTATTGTTTTAGTAGTGTGTTTGAGTATGATCCACCACCTTTGTATTCAAGGTCGGAAAATCCTTGATTTGGGTGTAAATTTAATAACAAATCAACTTTTATTAAAAAATCTCAAAATATAACTCTGGCTCAGCTTATTTCAGCACCTTGTGGTAGGAGTTTATATATATGTGTAAATTGGGGATTTCTGAATCAAACTCGAGCAAAGCGAGAACCCCCAATTTACATATATATGACGTTGGTGCAGTTTTTTGTTTGTTTGTTTTATACGCCTTTTTTACGCTTTTAATATATTTGCCGATCTTTGTTTATCATACAAAACATATACACTTTGTGTTTGGTGTAGTTTTTAACTGGGTTACGACTTTCAACAAAAACAATTGTTTTAACTTGACCGAGTGTCAGCGTATGTACTGCCGTTTCATATCCTCGTCACATAAAGCCCTGGTTTCACCAACATATTTAAGTATATACTTATATATTCATAACTTTCACATCATCAAAATTATTTGACCAATCAGTGATCAATAAAATAAAACGCCTCCACATTCTGTTAGGGGTAAACTCGATGTTTATCGTTGATGCTCAACTGACTTTCGGTGTTTATCGTCGATGCTCAACTGACTTTAGCCCTTTATAAAACTAATTTTTATAGTGATAATTATATTAAAAGTTTTATGTTTTGTGTACATCTATATATGTTCTTTTGGTGCCGTCTAATTTTAAAACACCAATATGGATACATCTAATTTAATTATGGTCAAAGATTTTGATTTTTCATAAAGAGATTAAGGCAAAAGTCCGAGAGAACCCTTTTATGTTCACCTACTGAATATTTCAACATCTCGGATATTGACCGGATTGGAAAGTTATGAATAGCTACTTAAAATAAGTTTTTCTTCTATGATTTT
This sequence comes from Cyrtodaria siliqua, assembly GCA_037043455.1. Classification (NCBI taxonomy): domain Eukaryota; kingdom Metazoa; phylum Mollusca; class Bivalvia; order Adapedonta; family Hiatellidae; genus Cyrtodaria; species Cyrtodaria siliqua. The sequence continues at coordinate 112,330 of JAWPHD010005552.1, read as the reverse complement.
TTTAAGTAAGGGAAACCTGTTTCATCAATCCAATTTCATTAAAAAAACTGAAATTAACTAATATATGGAACAAAATGAATGTCTAAGTCACTAAGGAGATATTTAGTGTTTGCCCTACTTTTTCCTCCAATCAGACGGTAAGGAATTTTAAAAGAAATGGCGAATATCATAACATTCACATGACATCATCAAAATAATTTGACCAATCAGTGATCAATAAAATAAAAGACCTCCACATTCTGGTAGGGGGTAAACTCGGTGTTTATCGTTGGTGCTCAACTGACTTTAGCCCTTTATAAAACTAGTTTGTAGTGATAATTATATTAAAAGCTTTATTTTTTATGTACATCTATGTATCTTCTTTTGGTGTTGTCTGATTTTCAAACACCAATATGGATACATTTAATTTAAATCATGTTCTAATATTTTCATTTTTCATATAGAGATTGAGGATAAAGTCCGAGTAAACCCCTTTATTTTCACCTACTGAATATCTCAAGCTACCGGAAGTTGACAGGATGTGAAAGTTATGAAATTCATGTAAATTTCTAACGATCGCCAATTTTAACCATTTAATCATTAGGTAATCGCTTACTAAATGGCACGCGCTTGTTTGGACACAAGGAGGGGGATTTAGTAGAAGCGCGAACGTGTTGAGAGGCGTGGTTTCGTAGAAGTGCGGGGAAAAAGTAGGGCAAACACTAAGTCAGTTAGAGGCTAAGAAGTGAAATTTTAATAATTAAGAAACCCCGGCCAGTCGCTGCGCTCCTTCCCTTAGGGTTTCTTAATTGTTAAAATTTCACTTCTTAGCCTCTAACTGATACTTAATTTACCTTGGTGAAACATATTTCAGTTAAGTTTTAATTAAGTCTTAAAATATTAAAGTAAAACTTCAGGAGAGCATTTGATACATGACTACATAACAAGCTGCTAACTAAATTAGAAGGTTATGGCAATGTGGGGAAGGTTTTGGAATGGGTGAAAGACTTCCTAAGGGACAGATCTCAAACGGTGGTTATAAATGGAAAACACTCAACATCTGAACAAGTATACAGCGGGGTACCTCAGGGTAGTGTTGGGTAGTGTATTAGGTCCTACCCTTTTCCTTGTCTTCATAAATGATCTCCCCGAGGTAGCGGAAACAGTAGTCAAGCTATTTGCAGATGATACCAAAACATATTCAGTTATAAATTCCCAAGAAGACGTAGATAAATTACAGAGAACTACTGACAATATTTGCGACTGGTCCAAAACTTGGGATTTAGAATTTAATGCAAAAAAATGTAAAAGAATGCATATTGGCAAATCAATGGCTACTGATAACTATTTTATGAAAGACAGGGAGAATCGTAGGGACTTGATTATAAATGTTTCAGAGGAGAAGGATCTGGGGGTGATAACTGACAGTAATCTTACCTTCAACACTCATATAACCTCCAAAATAGCCTTAGCGAATAGAAATCTAGAAATAATTATGAGAACCTTTACGTATCTAGACAAGAATATATTTTTGACACTATTCAAAGCTTTAGTAAGACCCCATTTAGAATATGCCAGTACAGTTTGGTCCCCGTACTTAAAAAAGCACCAAATCGCTATAGAAAATGTTCAACGTAGGGCAACAAAAATGTTATCGTCCTTAAACAACCTAGAATATAATGAACGGCTAAGATCCTTAGGTATTCCTACACTTCAATACCGGAGGTTACGTACAGACATGCTGCAGGTCTTTAAGATCCTTAGAGGATTCGATATATCATCAATCCAAAACTTTCTCCCTTTAGCAACATATACCAGAACGAGAGGGAATACCCTAAATCTTTTCAAAAAACAAGCCAAAACAGAACGCAGAAAAAATTCCTTTAGCATTAGGGTAGTGGAAGACTGGAATTCCCTACCAGATAGTGTTGTCCAAGCACCGAGTGTTAATGCCTTTAAGAGCAGACTAAACAAACATTGGCATAATAATCAAATAAAATTTGATGCTAGTTGTTTCCCAAGCCTGCGCAGTAGACACTCTCGACCGATAAACAACCAAAGAGACGGGACTCCAGAAGCCACAGGCTTACCATTGGCCTAGGAACTTTAAGTTACAGTAAGTAAGTTAGGGGATTGCTTGTGAGACCATAACTGGTAAGATAGACTCTGTCACACAGGGATGGTGGAATATTGAATTGAACTGTGGTTTTACGGCGCACCAGCACATGAAAGGTTATATTTGGCGCCTGACAGGAATGAACATGCCAGGCTCATCCTCCATTTACATCAAGATAAAATATGGAGAATAGGCCTAAAACCTTCTAACCTGCAGAACTGCAGAGTTGCTGCAAATTCTATTGTAGACACTATATTTACGATGGAGCCACGTTTCCACGTTTGCATACGCGGTGTCACGAAGGGGGATGGGTGGGGGGTGATTGGGTCCTACCCCTCTGCCTCTAGGATGGTGGTAGATAAACATGCTAAAAAGAGTATGTAACTATATGCATGTTCGTAATTTTATTTATTAATACATGTCATAATGGTCATCTTGAAAACAGAATGATTTACATTTGCATTCGGTATAAGGTATATTCAATTTTAAACATATAACAATAAAGCAAAAGTATACTTAAAGCTACAGAGTCCCTATATCAATCGATTTCTTCTTTGTAGGCGTGTCTTTATTTGTAACTTCATGTTCATTAGCTCATGTCGAAATCGGGTATTTAAGCGAGCAAATATAGCGCAAGAAATCATTTACTGTATATACATCGACCAGTGCACATCTTACCTATACACAGGTAACAGTAATATTTACAGAAAAAATAGTTAGCTTCTTTCGGGGCTCGAACACACGACCTTCTGATTTCAAGTCCGGTGCTGTATCCACTGAACTACAACGCTATTTGAGAAAATAGTATACTGACTACCATATTATGAGGCAAAATAACTTAACATATTTGAACATGTTGAACGCAACTAAAGATGGATCAATAAAGATGCAGTCCATATTGTCGCACGTGTAAATTAACATTTCCTTGTGTAATACTGTATCGTATCAATATGAAACTAATACTTCGCCTCAAATCAACATTATCTCGACTTGTTATTTAGCGCTTGATGAGTTTGTATGCGCGCTCTTATTAAGTAATGCCTATTTAGTGTTAAAAAGGCTTCAAAATACCAATAAGTAGCAGTGGTCTAGAGGTTCAGCGTACATGTTTCAAATCTTACAAGTGCAAGGCTGTGGTTCAAATCCCATGCCGGGCAACTATTTTTTTATCACATATATTCTGGAGCCGTAATTTATCGATGTTACCTGTACGGAGGCTAAATAAAAATGTGATATTTTACGTATCGATTTCTCCTTATATTCCGACTTTTGGGGTGTTCGTCGATTTGAAACTACTTCACACTTGACTCATTCATATTCATGAGTTATTACCAGTTAAAATAGGGACTGTACAGCTTTAAAAAGCACAAGACTCTAGCATGCATGAATTGATTTTTTTTGTAATATATCATTTGCATTTTAAATGTACATTAAATGAACAAATATATTAATGTTACATGATTTGATCAATTAACAAGTCTTAATTAGTCACTAGTCACGTACTGGTCTAATTACATTCACATGACAACAGTAAACTCACACAGTTAACAGTATTTATAAAATAACTTGGCATGGGCTAGTGTAATAAAGCCATGACATAAATATAATAGTACACTAGTGCACTAAATATGCAAATGAAGGCTGAATTAACATGTTATATTCAGTTTAGTATGCAATCGGAATTGCCTCATTGATTTCTGTAACTGTTAAAAATTCCGCATTAATTTATGGAAATTAACAAGGCAGTTCCGTTGTCTGGTGTTGTACAGAGAAAACCAAAGAAACAAACGTAATGTATGTAATGAAATATGTTATGTGACGTTTTTTGAGTTATGTTATGAATAGAATCCCACATTCATGCCTATTTTATACTGAATTCATTAAACTAGCTGGAAAGAAATGATATGATGCTTGGCACGGCCTTGCATCATATAATTGTAAATTATATATTCTGTGATGAATTATAGAAATTTCCCAGTTTGAGAAAATCTATAACATATCCCTTCCTCTACTGTGCTATCTCGCCTAGTGTGCAAGATAGCACAGTGGCCAAATGTTACGAACTAAACGATAGACGTCACGATATTACATCACGAATTGACGTCAGGATATTACTCCTCGCTGTCGCCAAAGGAATGACAGAAGAAGGAATACTTGGGTCAAAAGACGATTGGAAAGCAATTCATCACAGAATATATATTATATAGTTTAAAGGGACACATGGCAATCTTGAGTTTTATTCAAACATTAAAAAGTGCCCCTCAATTTAGTTATCCTGCGTCATTTTGACTTTAAAACTGCTTGCATATGATTAAATAAAAAATTGAGATTTCAATTTTCTTCATTATTTCAACAAATTTGTAAACATATTATTGATGCACTATTATAAAAAGTTAGTAATATGTAAAAATAATTTGCTTTGAACTATTCTAACAATTACTATTAATGATTGAACAAATGCAAGTGAAGAGAAAAACTAACGGGACGCCGTGAGTTTTTAAAAAATCAAGATTGCCGTGTGTCCCTTTAATTAACATTTTTGTCGTGATACGGAAAATAATTCACTCGTGAGAAATATTTTTGCGATAAAGAAACTCGTGCGAAAACGCACTCGTTTCTAGATCGTAATAATCTTTCTCACACGGGAATTATTTCCCCTATCACTTCAACAATGTTAATTAAACTCTATATATTATTTACTTAATTCTTATATTAAACTGACACTCATGTAAGATCCTGTATATGCTTCACAAACTGGATATAAACTAACAAAAAAATGTAGTTTTAAATTCATTTTAAATAAATATATTAATATGAAAATGTTGAAGCCTTTCATAGGCTATGAAATGCCAAAATACTAGACTCTAATGAGCAATATGGAGTTTTTGTGCCATCCAAATAAACGTTGTTAAAAGACACTTACTGTTCTGTTTATTATTTACATAAAAACAAAAGAAATAAGAAACAGCTACATTTTTTCCCTAGTTCTTTGAAGACTTTATTAACTTGTAAACCAAAATTGTGTCCAAACAACTGAGAACCAAAAGTGAGAATCGCCTTTATACAAAAACAATAATGCAAATCATTTCATCTTAAATGATGATGTTTATGAATGGTGTTTTACAGCATTTTTAAAACGAGTTAGGCAATCTATGACAGTCGATTTTTTTGTGTCTTTCATTGTATTATCAAGTCCTTGTTTGCAGTACAGTGTGGACCTACGATGCCATTGCGCCCTGATGCTGTGGTTTCTATAAGAGCCTATATCTCATTTATGCATATTCATAAATTTATTCATTAATACATCTCAAAATATGTCCCTCTATAATTATGGTTTGCAGTTGAGGATTATATTATCAACAGTCTATTAAATAATTTTAGAATAATTTTATATTTAGAATTTTGTGATCAGTCTTAATTTGAAGAAACTCATTACTCAATGAGGGATACAAACAGTCTAAAACTCCGTTTTTTTTACTGAAATCAGTTCTCAGAAATGGTTGAGTGAAAAGATGTGACATCACAATAGTAGAAAGTGATGTCATCATACCAGAAAGTGATGGCATAATACCAGAAAGTGATGTCATGATAGAAGCAATTATTTTTAATTGATTTTTAATTTTTTGATTTAGCAAAAGTGGGGAGACTCGATCCGTTCTACTCTGCACTGAGTAATGAGTTTCTCGAAATCAAAATTAGAAAATTCTAAAATAGACTGTTTACACAATAATGAATACTAGTTTGATACATTTCATTTAAAGCACTGTCATCATGGTCATGCATGAATAACTGTACATGTAATATAACAATTGACATGTCGCCAGTACATATATATCTCCGCCCCTTTGTTGATGTCGGACTATATTGACAATAGGTTTTATTATAACATAGTTGCACATGCCTTATTATACAGTGACACAAATTGTTGTTTGTCGGAGGTATCGTCTTGGTTTGATTGGTTGAAATGGATAAATGATTGACAACTGGCGACATGTTAATTGCATTTTAAGCAAAACAAATCGCTCGATGTACATGTATCATGAAGGAACATATATGAATGTAACAAGATCCATAAATTAACAAGTATACATTAACTTCAAATTGGTTTGATCTTGACAACAATGGCAACATCATGAACTTGACCATTAACATGATTACCGGTATATACAAGTACAGCATATAATATATCAAAAACAAAAAAAACAATGCTTCAAGTTATCTTCAAATGTTGAAACTATAACATGAAATAAAACAAAAGTCTGAATACATTTCAAATGCATCAGATGACATAATATTATGAAATAACACAATTATTTAAACATACTTCAAATGATAATTAAATAAAGCCCACACATTGTTTCTTTCTTTCTTTCTTTTAAATCACTTACTCTTTATCATGTTTATAAATAGTTAAAACCGACTCCTCCATTACAAATACACTACCATGCATGAAGATCTAAAATCCTTAAAACTAGGACTGTGTCGGTGGACAAGAATGCATCCGCTTAAGCTATAAAATATAAAATGACATAAGGGCCATAACTGTAATCACAGGGTTCCCACTCTTATTGGAAGGCCAAATTCAAGGACTTTTTTTTCAAAATTCAAGGACTAATATTCGTGAAATGTAATGCCCAAAACAGCAACAAATATTCTAGATACGCACAACCAATAGCCGTTTTGGGATGAACAGCAAAAATCCAGAATTTAAGGACTTTCAAGTACCTTATCAGGTTTTCAAGCTGTTTCCAGGCCTTGACATATTTTTTTCAAATTCAAGTACTTTCAAGGATTTCAAGGAACTGTGGGAACCCTGTAGTCAACTTAGACGGCATGATGGTATTCATAACTAGACTTCCTATTGATACTTCCTTCCAAGTATCGCCAAAATCTGGTCAGGAGGAGTACTCTGGACTAGAAAGGTGTTGCACCGAATACTTGTGCCTCCTGCCGTGTGCTAATACCAGCAAGTAAAAGCTAACTTTAAAGTTTTGTTAAGCTGCAGGTTAAAGTTTTATGATAAGGGACATAATTCTGCCAAAATGGAAGTCAGAGTTATTGGACATGTTTAACAATATGCCTTAAGTTAAGATGCAGATGTGTGTGAAGTTTTAAGAACACAGGTCAAATATTTTTTCAAGTTATGGCCAAGGTAAGGTTGCAGGTTAAAGTGCGACAGACGATGACGGATGATGACGGACGACCGTCGACAGACAAAATAATCCCTAAGTGTCTGCCATGCTATGCAGGCGACACAACAGGAAGTCTGCACCAACCTCCATATATGGCGAGAGGAACTGTCTGGCTTTATATGAAATAAAAGTTATTTGGCGAGAGGAACTGTCTGGCTTTATATGAAATAAAAGTTATTTCAATACATTTTAAAATAAATAAAACAACCTTTCAAAAGAAATAAAACAACCCAGGTTGGGGATTTTAAACTACCAATGCCAAAAACGCAGTGTTAAAACAATAATGCTTTTTATCATTGCAGTTAAAACTATTGCAATTTTACCTTTTTCATGTTTATGAAATACACCTTTCTTCAAAAGAAATGTACATGTTATAAAATGCACTGCTTCCATGTCATAAACTCTTTCCAGAGATTATTTCTGTAGACAAGAGGGCCATGATGGCCCTAAATCGCTCACCTGAGGGCAGTCATGTTTTGAGCAATTTTTGTCGAGTGTCACTCAATCATCAAATCAACAAGACTGTAGCTTTGTTCAATAAGATATAAGAAAAGATCACCTCTGACTGGCAGCCATGTTTTTTTTTGTATCGAATCAACATGCTTTATGCTATTTTTAAGCACGCAAAGTCACCCTTGAGCACTATATGCTCAGGTGAGCTAAAACACAACAGGGTGTCAGTTTCAGCTCAGTTTTTTGCACAGTATGCAAATTATGTTATATTATCAAATCTAATATGATGACAGGGATGGATGTCCTATAGCTGATATAATTAACAGGGATGGATATCCTATAGCTGATAGAATTAACAAAACTTTGGTAAAAGTTTCCTTATAGTTATATAGGGAAACTACCCGCCTACTGGCGGCTATGTTTTGATGAATCAACCCAGTTTGAACAAACTTGGTAGAAAGTCACCCAAACAACATTTCTGTGAAATTATTTTGAAATCCATCAAGCGGTTTCAGACAAGAAGATTTCTTAAGTTTTCCATATAGAAATATAGCAAAAGTTGGCCTCGCGTTGGCTGGCGGCCATGTTTTTTGACGAATCTTTGAAATTATTCTGAAAACGAGCCAGCAGTTTTAGAGAAGAAGATGTTTGAAGTTTTCCAGCTTGTTTTCTTTTAGTTTTTCCATAATTTGAACAATCTTGAGAGAAGACCACCAAAGGATCATTCCTGTGAAGTTTCGTCAAAATAGGCCAAGTTTCAGAGGAGAAGCCTCCTGAAGCAATTGTGGACGCACGCACACATGGACGCAAGATGGATGAAGGGCAATCACAATAGCTCACCCTTGGGAAAATGATGTAAATACAAGACGTGATTCAAATTTTTTGTCAGTTTCAAAAACCAGTATAAGAAGCCAATTTACCACACAAGATAATGCACTTTATGGAATTTGCTATTTACTACTGGCCTTACCAAATGCTGAAAAATGTGAATCAATTATTAAAATATTCATCAAAATGGCAATATTTCATTTGAAACTGGAACCCAGGTATACCATGCTCTTCACTGAGCAACTCATGATCACGTGGTATAAAAATATTTGTCAAATCTGTATGAATCTGGTGACTATGTCTTGTATCACAACATCTGGCGTGATATTGGATTTAGATACCACGTTTTTGTCAGCATCACAGATGGGGCCGGGATCTGAACTCCAGCGCTGAGGTTAACATTCTTGGACACTAAGTTATTCACCTGTAGAAGCAAAGTGATTGTTATAAGAGATGTCACATACTGTATTAACAATAACAGGAAGTACACTCGACTTTCGAAGCCTTGTCTATTTATCGGGAAACTAAGTTAGAGGGCATAACTCTGCTTAACGGCATAACCAATTACGGCTCTTGTCTGTATGAGTTCTTCACGTGACAATGTGTGATGTTTCATGGAATTTTGAGATATGATGAAAACATTAATTTAACAAGAGACACTGCCTACCGGTGCAGACGCTGGACTTTCAAGGCCTTGTTTACATATTGGGACACTATGTTGAAGGGCATAATGTTGCTTAATTCCATAACATATATTAATGCACTTGTTAACCAAATGTTGTAAGTATAAGAGGTGATAATTTTATTAAAATAAAAGCATGAGTTTAAAGAACCTGGTTGTTTGATGTTGTCAAATAAGTTTCAATCCTTTATCATGTTTATGTGAAGTATTTTCGGAGATATAAGTTTACATACAAACTCTAACCCTGATGCAGACGACAATCAAGTGATAACAATAGCATTTTTTTTCTTCGAAAAGATCAAGCTGAAAAAAGACTAAGGCGACATAAAAGCTTTAACCATTTTTTTTCCTAAGTATAAATGTTTGCATTTTTTTTCCAATTTTGAGTAAGATTTATATCATATCTTGCTTGCATCACTATAACATCCTTTTTATTATTATTCCCCTAAAACCTTATAACTAGTATTAAAAGGTTAGGAAAAGTATAACCTTGAAGCTCTACTGCTAGGTTTTGATAGCTAGATCAGCATTTCTGTGAAGTTCATGAAAATCCATCAAGTAGTTTCAGAGGAGTAGTCGCTACAAGTTTTTACTATATAACTCTATGTAAACAAAGATAGCCGCTGGCAGCCATGTTTAATGTCGAATCAAAATAATTTTCAACAAGGACCAACATCATGTCATGCTGATCATTTAAAAAAAAGTCCCATATTAATATCACTTATAGTTTTTAAGTAGTAGTCGCTACAAACTGTTTTTTTAAAAATGTATTTTTAGCCATGACGGCCATCTTGAATTTCCGGCCGATCTGAAATTGTGCTAGGATCAACTAGAGCAACATTTCTGTTAAGTTTCATGAAAATCCTTCAAGTAGTTTCAGAGGAGTAGTCTTTAAAAGTATTTACTATATAACTCTATGTAAACAAAGATGGCCGCTGGCAGCTATGTTTAATGACGAATCAAAATGATTTTCGACAAGGACCAACGTCATATCATGTTGATCACTTCAGAAAACGTCTCATATCAATATCACTTATAGTTTTCAAGAAATAGTCGCTACAAACTTGTTTTTGAGTCGCCATGCGTCAGCATGGCTGACTCATTGGAGTCGTATATAGTGTAATTTCTGAAGTTGGAGTTTTTGGACGAGGAGCTCTACCGTGAAAGTTTACTCAGTTCGAGAATGTAGTTCCTATAACTGCCTCAAGTATAACTTAATTTGATAAGGTGACTAACATGAACTTTATCTATACCGAATAATATAACTACTTATTGTGAATAATTGTAATTGTATACAGTATATACGTGCCTTTTTTGTAAATGTACCGAAATACTATGCGTATTAATACATGCATAAACATTTTATGAATGGAAAGTTTCAATAGCGTAGTTACACGGATGTCGAACATCTCATTAATATTAATTCATTTCATTCAATAGTGCAGTAGAAACCCGATAATTCATTAAGAACTATTAATTTGAAAATGTAAAATCATTGACGAAAAATAAGCAATCAATTACGGTAACACATTTTGCGCACAAATTTCTAAACAAGTTCCAATAGAATCTAGATCATATACGACACTTGATTTTTTAAAGACAATGGGAAACGTTAAAAAAGCAAGCATCGCAGATGATCAAGACTATTCAAGACAATTGCAGCAGACAGTGGATTGAATATTCTAAACTGACGATTTCTTGTCAAATACAGCAATTTTTTAAAAGGTAAGCGTGATATTTATGTTTATTACTTGTTCCGTTGTTGAAATCATCTCGGATTGAATTGATTTACACTGGTACATTTGGGGAATCGCCACCAACAGCAGTGCATATGTGCTTTATTTTGTTCCACAGTGATATATACCTGCTTGGAAATTGCGTTTTTCGTAGAATTTTGACTCGTCACAGAAAAAGGTTTGATCAAATTGTTTTCGGTTTCGAGAATGACATACATCTGCGAGTCCAACCAGCCCAGATTTGTGGATAATTCTCGGAATTTGGCCGGTAAAATAATTGATGAAAACAGTTAAAATGTTGAACAGAGCACAGACCTAATAACAATATATAATATGTCTGTGAACAGAGGGAGCTTCACACCTTGTCTGTAACTACATTACTCTGGGACATTTTTTTTCAGGAAAACTTAAAAAATTTATGTTTGTTTTCTTTTAGTTCCCAACACTGATACAGCAACATGTGCGTAGCTGGAGTGTTTTGGGTATACGCACGGGGGAGGGTGTGTGAGGGGGTGTCCCCCTCCCGCTGGTGGGGGTCCGGGGGTCCTCCCCCGTGAAAATATTTGAAAAATTGACCCCAAAAATAAGTAGTTTTGAGCGACTTAGAAACATATTTTGAAGCTATTCTAATTCTCCAGAGTCAATCTTTTTTTTTTGATTTACTGAATATTTACCGGGTTGGCGGGTTGGTCTACTTTTACCCTACCCCACTTCGGCTTCACTTTTTATTGCATTTTTTGCATTTTTAGCTTTTTCATTTTTCCGACACCCAACTCTGAATTATACGAACGGGCGTAGGAGTATGCCCAGGTATGTCCCTGGCTACATTTCATTTTAATACGCCACACTGCAAAATTTTAACATAACCTTTAACCTAGCCAAGAAGACAGACACTGTTCAATCTTGGCGACTCAGGACCTTCAGTCCTTTGATTTAAAATCTATTTTTAGCTGTGTCGGCCATCTTGAATTTCCGGACGACCTGAAATTTTGCTAGGATCAACAAGATATCAAGAGCAACATCCCAGTGAAGTTTCATGAAAATCTGCCAAGTAGTTTCAGAGGAGTAGTCGCTACAAGTTTTTACAATATAACTCTATCTAAACAAAGATGGCCGCAGGCAGCCATGTTTAAAGTCGAATCAAAACGATTTTTGACAAGGACCAATATCATGTCATGCTGATCATTTTAGAAAAAGTCCCATGTCAATATCACTTATAGTTTTCAAGAAGTAGTCGCTATAAACTTGTTTTTTAAAAATCTATTTTTAGCTTTGGCGGCCAACTTGAATTTCACATCAAATTGAATGTGAATTTTTGCTAGGATCAACTAGACATCATGGGCAACAATTCTGTAAAGTTTCATGAAAATCCATCAAGTAGTTTTAGAGAAGTAGTCGTTACAAAAAAAGTTTACGGACAGACGGATGGACAACGGACACCGCACCACGGCATAAGCTCTGCTGATCTTTGGATCAGTAGAGCTAACAACATGAATGTTAAGGAGGTTGGCTGGGAAAGGACGTAGTGATGAGATTTTTTTTAAATTCATATTTAAAGCTTCTTTGGTATAATTTAGATTCAAAATTATCAAAAAAAGGCTAGGTCACCACGCTTTTTTGCCCACTAGACGTCATTGAAGAAGGCACATATTTCTAACTTCAAAATTTCACTAAAAAGAGGAAAAATATTGTCATTGAACATTTTGACAATTGTTTTCATAACATTACGTTTACTGAAAAACAACAATTAATTTTCGATTGCATATATACATATCTTTCAAATCATACAAAAGCAATTGTAATCCTCGTTCGTCTTTTTACTTTAAAAGGCAAACATATATGGAACGTACCCCACCCACTTTCGTTTTTACCGAAAAATTAATTCAAGATAAATATGTTCTAATGATCAACTTTTTTTAAAACTTGTATATGTCAAGGTCCTATGACATTTCTTTCAAAGCAAGTAAAAAAATATATAGGTCACCAGGCTTCTAATGATTTTTTATTAAAAATTCTTTAAATTACACCCATTTTGGAGTTATCTTGACATTTTCAATGTAAAATACTGTACACACAATATTGACATGGAGATCGAAAATAAAATTAGCTCAGTATCTACTTTTATGTATGTATTCCACTACTGAAAAACAAAATTCTGATTTAATCTATAGCAAAAGGATAAATTCTACTCAGAGCTACCCATACCCACTATTTTGTTGACAACAAAAAATGATCACAAATGACGGAAAAAATATGGAAAAAAAAAAATTGCTTAAAATTTGGTATGTTACCATCTTAAATCCTACATTATATCCATATCTACTAGAATGGAAAAAATGAAACAATTCTGTTGTCAAATAAAACTTTGATTTAAAAAATAAAATGTTTAGACTTAAGATGTCAAAACTTGCCCAGCCAACATCCTTAAAGGGACACACGGTAATCTTGAAGTTTGTACCAAGCATTCAGTTTCACTTTAAACCTGCTAGTATATTAATTAAATGTTTGAGTTTTCAATTTGTCTTCATTATTCTACCAACTGTTTAAATAAATGATTGGTGCGGTATAATCAAGAGTTAGTAATAGGTAAAAACAATTTGCCTTGAACGATTTTAGTAATTAATATTAATGATTGAAAAAATGTTAAAAGCCACAGGATAGTGCGAAAATTTTAAATATATCAAGATTGCTGTGTGTCACTTTACAGATTGTTATAACAACCCCATACAAAGAGAGATGAGCCAATCCAAGTGCAAAAATATATTTTACCTTCACAAGCATTGACATGACATCTTTCTTATCAGAAATTTCCTCGAACACCTTCACCAGACTCTGTATAAACCAGCTTCCATTGTTCTCGTGTCGCCAGCTTACATGACCTGCAAAATGAAATGAAATTAAAACAGATACATGTAGTATAAATTGTCGTATGACTGGTAAATGGACATGGTACGACAAGAGGGTAGTTTGGCCCCCAAAATATTCAAAATACAAAAGACATTATTTAACTTTAAATTGTTCATATTCGATATTCAAAAGCTCTTTTATTTATTTTATTTATCTAGAAGATTAAACAGGGTCTCAACAAAAGGCATTTTTGGTAATTTTGTCATATTGTGTAGATTCTGGGCAAATTTTTTATCCTAAAAATATAGAGCGCACCTCCGATAACACCCAGTTTTTTCGCTGATGTTTCCCTATCAAGTACGTTTTAACAAAAAATCTGATGTGCTCGAGGGTGTGCTCTATATTTCCAAGACTAAAAACTGAGTGAAAACTGCTAAAAATTCACCAAAATGTCCATTTTGGAAAGGCCTTGTTTGTGAAGTTCATAAAGTAATTTAGAGCATGCAAACTTACTTTTAATGAGTTCTAATAATCATATGGTCCTTTGGTAGCTAAAATAATTATTAAAAATGTGGGCATTCACAATTTCAATATTGGGGCCAATTTTGCCCCTTATCATACCTTGTCCTTTACTTTGATGAATGCTAAGCATTAAATTGATTAATTCAGAATAACTAATGGGGTGGAGCTATACCATGCTCTAACTTCCAATAAATGAAAGTTAATGGCTAATGACCTTCAGTATTTTAAACACCGGATATTTCATTGATTGCAGGGCTTAGTTAAAAGAATACCACTTTGCAATGGTATAAAATCAGTTATCATATATATACACATTTTTGGCCCGCAATATGCACAAAATTATCCGACACTAAACTCTCGAAAAATGAGCTGTATCATAAATGCGGTCCGATATGCCAAATTTAAGTCAAGTGACCGGGTCAGAAATGCATATCCATATTGGCCCGGTCACCTGACCGTTATTGGCCTGGTCACCTGAAATTAAGAGAACGTTAGCGTCAATGGCTAACAGCTTATTTTACTTATTGTACTTAGATGGACTAATTGTTGAGGAAAGGCATCATGAATTAAATGAAACTGACATAGGAGCGTTTGTCAACAAAACAAGGAATGGAACTAAATCTACAGATAAGCAGACTAAATCTGGTTTTAAAATTGTTCACGGAGTGGTTTCGCTCAAATGGTGAGACCAGAGTTACTGAAGAAATTGGCGTCAAGGAGTTGGACAGTAAATTGGACGTTTTTATTCCGAGTATAGTCCGACAAAACTAGCTAGACTCGATAAAATCAGTCCAGGCCATCATCAGATGGTACTTAATCGAGAAGAGGTATGAACATCATATTCCTTTAAATAGATCTATAAGGAGTTTCTGCATCCAAGGGACGTACTGACAGCTAAAAGAAATGCCCTGAAACAGCAAGAAACGGGAAATAAAGAAATCGAAATAGGAATGGAATGGACGAATTGAAAAAGAAGAAGAGAGAATAAACTACAAACAATACAATTAGTTAAAACTGTTGTTTTCGTTCATTTATTTTTGCTATTTTTATTTTATCAATCAATTCGGTAACAAAAAAAAGATAAAATCCCACTGAAAATGCGTATATATATGATCAAAAGATTAAAACATAGTAGGAGCGTTATTGTCAGGCTAAAGCCTTCTGGCCGATATTGGAGCCTCGGGCCGATATGACAGACAAAAACGCACCACCCATGTATTAATCTCTTAATATATTCATTACGTGATAATATAAAATAATAACAAAGTTCTGACTAATATAACCTGGTATTGTAGAGTATGCGATGAGGAAATCCTTTCTGTTTGGTATACGGTACCCAGCTTTGAATGGTGGTGATTGTGCTGGGCCCATACTTTTCACATCAACGGTAACAACACCAGTCTGTTCACCTTGATCATAAGGTAAGCTGCCTTTGTCTTCCGAATCTGTCGTTAATAAGCAAAATGATCATTGGATGATACAGACTATCTACGACAATGCCGAAATGAGCAGTCCAGTATGTCCTATTGATCACTTAACTACAGACTGTCAAACACCCTTGTAAACCAATGACATCAAGAAGACGTATCCCAAACACCGCCTTATATTTTCTTTGACGGAAGAAAGAGTCTAATACATGTATATACAAATTATTTAAAAAAACAACATGAAGGCAATGCCATATAGTTTATATCATTCAACTAGTCTAATTTATCGAAATTATTTCAAATAACATCTCACTGCAGATAGTACATATCATTCCACTTGCATCATCTAATTTATTCAAATTATTTCAAATAACATTTCAAGGCATATAGTACATATCATTCCACTTGCATAGTCTAATTTATTCAAATTATTTCAAATAACATTTCAAGGCATATAGTTTATAGTTCATATCATTCCACTGGCATTTCCTTTGCTTTCTGTTTGCATTTCAATTGCATTTTAATTGTGTTCTGCTCGCATTTGATTGGGATACTTTAATGTATTTGGGCTTGCATGTACTGAGACAGTTTCCTAGCAGAAATGCTATATATTAGTAAACCAAAATGTTTGCCTGTTGGCATCAAGTGTATCCACTATACAACTGTGAAGAAATAAAACAGTTCCAACATTTTGCTAAAATGCAATCCAGAGTTATGGAACCTCTGTGTGTGTGTGTGTGTGTGTGTGTGTGTGTGTGTGTGTGCGGGCTTGATGAAGCTAAAGACATACACAAAATTTGAATGAATTGGAACAAGAAATGTTGAAAATATAAGAATTAGAAAACCTTCAGGAGAAAACTTTCATTACCATCGCCACTGGAAAGTACTACCATATAATGCCTCAACTCTGTCTTTGAAGGTAAGACATACAGTTTTACCCAATGCTGGAATTTCACCAATACCCATGACTTTCAGATTCTTATGTTTCTGACACCATGATCATGATGATGCATAATGCAACTTATAATCATAATAAAGTATACCAAATTAGAAGTGAAATGCATGAATCAATAACAAGCAACAAACCCAATGTACGCAATGTACAAAACTGACAACAACATGCATATGCAGACCAAAGACGCCAATGTAAAATTCATGACTGAAAGGTTTGACATGTGTATCACACCTGCTTTGAGTGTACAAAAGCTAAGAATAGCTATTTTCGGCGCAGAAGGCAGCATAAAAACCCTTCTACAATGATGTGTTGTACAATAAGTCAATAATTACTTAAATATTTACTTAAGATTAATGACTAACATACATATTTGTCCGGAAAACTAATTTAAACATCCTGAAATTCCGGATTTGAGAGGCATGCATATACCGTGCAGATTTCTTCAAAGGGAAGTAACGATGTTATACTCTACACGTAATTTAATGAAGTGTTGCTCCCTTTGATACTAAGTTATTTAGCAAGTGCTTTTTGTGTGTTGTTTGCTATTTATAGAAGTCGAGTATAAAAAATCCTGTCTAACATTATTTTTCTAATCGAGCCATCTTTTATATATGCGCACGCATCCCCACGTGACAATGTTTACAAATTAAATGCACATTTGAGTCTGCGGTCATTTTTACAGTCAATATTTACTTTTTGGCATATTTTTTCTTGTTTTTGTATTTAGATTAAGCGCTTAATTATGCATTTCATACTGAAAAAATCCCATCAAAATTAAAAATGTATAACAGAATGACTATTGCTTCTTTCCAGTATAGACAATAGATCTACAAGTTATATTGGGAAATAATCTTGTGATAGGCATCAGATATGAGTGAGGCTCTATTTTAAAGTAGTTAGTCCGCCAACAACAGTCAAATTTTACAAAATATGCCCACCATTTCTAAACCTACTGACAACAAGGTATATATATAACTAATATACATGTACCAGTATTTTGAGAATCCAAACTCTAAAGACACAATATAAACGGCTTTAACTAGCCAGGCCAAACTCCAAAACTGGAGCGTTGAATTAAGAGTTACCAGCTAATACTGGAGCCTGGAATTAAGAGTTACCAGCTAATAATTTATTTTACGCCATATTCAATCACGGGTATTTTAAGAACCCGTGAATAAACCTTTACTTTTAATCGGCATATATACATTATTATATGACCTAAACATCTGGATAGAGTTTTGATAAATGGTTTTGTTATGCAATGTTGCCGTTACGTGACGGGTTATTTTCTTTAATAGGCAGTGTATATTTATATCTAAATCAGATGACAGGTAAAAAGATGTTTGCCCAACTTAAGAAAAAATCAGGCAAGTGGTTTCAATTCTTACTGAAAAATGTCACCCTGGTTGCCATCTTGAATAACAGGGATAGGTTATTTGTATTTATTACAATAAAATGTTGATGTTTTAATAACAGGTGCCAAAGATGAAAAAAACTATTTTTGAAAAAGTCCACAAGCTTATTGGGAAAGCAGTTACGATTGCAAGGTGTTGGATAATTATTTATTGGTATTTTTAAGCAAACCTAACATCTTTATTATTAAAACTGACAATGTGGAAAAAAAAAAATTAATCCGAAAGAGCCCCCGCCAAGATAGATTGTGACTCATAATAAAGTCATTTTCAGTGAAATCTACCATGTATTTTATATATTGAGATTTCATGGTTTGTACTACACTTGTTGCACAGACTGCCTACAATGCGCCATTGCACCATAAGCCTAGCAAGTCCCTAGATGAGTAAAGCTAAAAACGTTTTAACAAGGAATACAACGCTAACAGATTAATGCTGCTTACCATTAAAACGCAGTACATCTATAAATATGATGGAACAAAACGCATACAGACAGACGATCAAAACAAGAGGAACATTATACACTCATTCCACTTTTGTGACACGGCATAAACAAATGCACACCTCCAGAGCACATTATCGTACTGTTTTATACATGACCAGTAAACATTTATACTGAAAGGAAAAAGAAACGCAACACCTGAATTTCGGCCATATATTGTATATACTGCACACTTAATTCCGTATTTATTCCAAGGAAATCCCAAGATGTTTTTTTAAAAAAAGAGTTGCAGATAGTTAGAGAAAGGACACAACTGTGATGTTGTAGAGGTTTTAATCACAGTACACTTTGTAACAAGAAATTCATATTAAATGAAGTTCCCCTTTGAAAAATTGAGCCAGTTGAGTACTGTATTTAACATACAGTTTGCAAAATTTTGCATCCTAAGTTTGCGCCGAACGCATACTCTGTCAATAATGAAACTTTGCAGGAATACTATTTGCTGTGTAACGTGTTGTTTTAGTCTTTTTTCTGAAAGGAAATATCTTATGTACCATTCGATTAACAGCAGCATATTGAACATACAATATATAGCGGAAATTGCTGTGTCGCATTTATTTTTCGTATCAGTATACTTTTCTCATATACCAGACTAGCTCTCATCACAGAGGTTATAGTTTCTTTTAATATTTTGCAATCATTCAAAATTCTTAAAATTATATTGATTTTTTTTCATTCCTCTGAACTACTTACGTTTGAAGCCAATAATTCAAAAGGAGATTTAATGCAGACTAATTGATTTGATGAAAGCTTGAGTTGTCTTTAAAATCATAAACATGAACAAACACAAGGACATATTAACCAGAAGCTACTATCACCACAGTTAATCGTTAGTGAAAACAGATGTGTCACCTATATTTGTGACTTTCAAATACAGATAATTGACATAAAAATGCATATTATGCTATACATACCTCCTCTGCATGCATTGATAATGAAGAACTTCGGTTTATGATGCAGAGCTTGGCATCTGTCCGACGTAAATGGTTCTAAAACATCATTCACCTGCAACATCAAATTTTATAATCAATGTTTAACTAGTGTTTCATATCCTATTCTTCTACACATTCCTAACTGCAGGCTATGCTGAGAATTTTGGAAATGAACATGTTACATAAAAACAACTTCAATATCAAAACATTATCAATCATTGACTGAATATGACATGCTTAAAACTGAAGACATTGTCCGGAAAATGAAGTAAAATATAGTAAATCAAAACAAAATCCAGGGTTGAGAGTGAGGTGAATACCACTAGACCCCAAAGTAAGGGATCTGCCTCGGTTAAACTTCAGGGCTGACTAAGGGCCTGCACTGAAATCACTAAACTGTCCAGAGAGATTTTTCATAATCCGACAGAAATTATAACTTACATATTCTAAATGTTTTAATGCTGAATTACTTATTAGTACACGTTTATTTCATGGCTCTTGGCAACCATGAAAAAGTTTGGGTGCAATATCAAGGTATGCAGTTTTGTAGAATATTGAACACTTAAGCTTGCTCCTGGACCAATGAAAAATCAATGGGACAATACGATGTATACAAAAGTAAGTCAGTATTACAAAAGAATTTAGAATTTTAAATTCCATGAAGTTTGTTTTCCCCCCACATCTATCATGGGTAAATTTAAATAAATTATGACAGTTCAGCCGAATTGGGTTTTGCGCTGCACAACACAAACGGGTCGCATGGAGCCAAAGAACGGATATTCCAGGTCCCGCTGCCTGTAATATGCAGAGCTCTGCCTTTAATATGCAGAGCTAGAAACTCTTCAGCTGCAGAACTGCAGAATTGCTGAAAATTCTGTTTTTGATGCTCCTTTGTGCTGGAGCAATGATAATTCTGTTTATTGCCACCACTCACTTGGCACCAAATTG
This sequence comes from Cyrtodaria siliqua, assembly GCA_037043455.1. Taxonomy (NCBI): domain Eukaryota; kingdom Metazoa; phylum Mollusca; class Bivalvia; order Adapedonta; family Hiatellidae; genus Cyrtodaria; species Cyrtodaria siliqua. Next base: position 91,799 of record JAWPHD010005552.1, on the reverse strand, counting down.
TTATAAAAGCATTCTAAACGATTGAATGGAATGTACACCTACACCGATACAATGTCCATCCACCCCGTACAGACGTTCCTCGGACCCATGTGTAAATATGGCCACTGTCAGACTATCCACATCCTGAAGCTGTTCAAGCTGGGACAAGTGGTTTAAATTAGCCAGAATTTCCTTTAAAGAGAAAAAAGTATTAATTTAGCATTCAATGATGTTTTTAGTAATCCGAATTTTTAAGTCAAAATCTCAAATTAGATTTAAATATTTCATCCTTATACATATGTAACACATTCTCACAATAATATATAGTCTAAAAAGTAAATAATAAAAAAATATTTCATGGGTATCCCGGACACCCATGATTGATTTTTTTCAAAACCCCTGGTACTTGCCAGTTTATCTTACCAGTTGAAAAAGGTTCATTTTTCTACGAAGTTTACATAGCAGTGATCATATGAAAGAATTCAATAAATACTCAAACAAGAAAGAAATACTGAAAATGTTATTACCAGAGCTGTAAGGTTGGTCCTGACATCTACACCAAATCCCAACTTTATGAATAACTTCTTTAACTTTTCACAGTCAACATCAGTGCCTTCCCGGTCATTCATGCCCGGGCAGAAGTCACGGTTATTAATGATGAGTAACAGCCCCCGAGGATCAGATTCCATCTGATACTCCTGGAACAGAATTTAATGGTCAAATGTGTTTGTAGTCTTATGTTCCATTTATATTTTACAATTCCCATGATTACATGACTTCATTTATTTTTCAGTAGTGCGAAAACCAAAGATATGTTCAGTGGTAACAGGGAGCTACATCCAGGTGTTTGGGGGGATAAAATCTGTACAGTGTGAATAAAGTTAGTATATCGGAAATCAGTGAAATGTAATGAAAACCTACAACATATTGCAAAGTTCAAAATAAACAAGAGGCCCAAGACATGTGAGGCCTGTGGGGCCCAAGACCTGTAGGGCCTGTTGATGCTCTACTGACAAATGTGGTTCTTTTATCAGGGGTTTCATCAGATTCCCTACAGTATTTTCAAAGTTTTTATAGCATAGACGCAATTTTGACTAATTTGACCTTTAAGATACACATCCGATTCTTATGCGTGACACACTTTCTCATCATGCTGAACATTTTTGTGTAGTTTTATCAAAACCCCTTCAGTAGTTTAGGAGTTATGACTGAGGCACCATTTTGACCTTTCACTTCCAGTTGCGTCTTTGACCTTTGACCTTTGAGGTACAGACCTGTTTCTTATAAATAAAACACCTTCTCATCATGCTGAACATTTCTGTGTTGTTTTATTAAAATCCTTTAAGTAGTTTTAAACTAAGAATTATGGCTGAGACACAATTTTGACTAGTATGACCGTGACCTCCAAGAGTGACCTTGACCTTTGAGATACGGACCCGATTCTTGCATGCTACAAACATTATCATCATGCTAAACATTTCTGTATAGTTTTATCAAAATCCATTCAGTAGTTTAAGAGTTATGGCTGACACACAGTTGTGATGCTAGAGTCCTAATCATGCTAATGAAGAAAAATATAGCGTTTTTAAATAATTCGAGCGAAACAACTTTTTTGTTTCCCCTCTGATATGCCTAGTTTTCGCTTCCTACAGAAGGTGGGAGGTATACTGTATTGGTTCTGTCCAGATATCAGTGGGTGGTCTGCCTCCACTACTAAAAGTCGACTGTCATAAATGGCCTAAAATGTGCTGAAAAATGAATTTTAACACCGAACAAAGTTGAAGCAAACATCCAACAACATCAAAGAAAGTATCTCTACCTCGGATAAATTTCCAGTATATCCCACATTCACCGAAAAGGATGAAGAAAGTGAATTAGACGATTCATTCCGGTTATATTCTTGAGTATTCGAAGATGAACTGGAACTTGGTCTTGAGGAACACCCTGGTTGAGTTGCACTGGTTTCAGATTCTTGTACTCCAGTAGGAAGACCTGATGAACCGCTACCAAGATCCATATCTGAAACATCCCATGCATGTCATATTGCTAATGGTATTACCACAATAAAACCTAATGAAATCTTATAACTTGGAATTATGGAATCCAAAAATAACTTTGCAAACTTATATAATGCCAATAAATATATTTAATACCATTTCATGAAAACTCAAAAGAAACTAATGCTGTGTACCTTGAGCACTGCACTTATTTATAAAACAGGTAGCTTGCAGGGCCAACATGGTTTACTTATAGTACTGGTAGGGGTGTCGCGATATACCGGTTTACCGGTAAATCGCGGTATTCACCAGTGCGATAAAATATCGCGATATTAAAAGTACATACCGGTATTCCGCGATATTCATGAAGTGTGTTGTGTTTTTCTTTTATATCCATCGTATTTCCGCGGCTTTTAATCTTTGCACGCTTATTTGAAAGTGAGAAATAAAAAAACTTGTACCACTCCACGAAGCTGCGCCGTCCAGCCATTTTATGTATACATACTGGCATTCCGCATACTGTACAACACCGGAACAATATAATTACTTCAATCATTAATTGCCAATCTTCAGCGGAGTACCTATCTTGTATCATCTCATCAACTCATCAAAGAGCCGATTATAATGCCGCAGATAATTGTCCGTAATCCGATAATTACATCTACTAAAACCACAGACATAAAACAAATACAGCAGTCGTTGGTTACCGCAATCCATTACGCCGATTATACTAACATTGTGTATTCACGGGAACCAGTGCTTATCATAAGTGTAATCATAAGTGTAACGCGTGATCAGTTACCTGTACCCCTTGGCTTAATCTGGTAAAGGTCACACGACGTGTCAAAGTGCATCCTCAGAAATAGTCGCTACTTGCGGCAACTTCAAAGGATTATAGAAATAGAATAACCCATTCTACCCGTGTTTAAGTATTAGTTAGAGGTTATGAAGTGAAATTTTAACAATTAAGAAACCCTAAGGGCAGGAGCGCAGCACAGTAGTGGTATAGTGACATTTGACAATATTATTTCTCATTAAACAAAATTATAGTCTTATTATCCTTAATACGTTGTTTTTGTACAACATGATATGATACATGATGTGCAATTAATATCTTCCAGCGATTTGCGGGTGATAACCTGTGCTGAATGATAACCGGGAAGTAAGTGACGTCAACAACCGTTAATTAACTGACGTCATTAACGTGTAGGCCGTTTTTAATGTCTGTTTAAATTTCATTCCCATTAAAATGGATGCAGGGTAAAAGACGTTTAAATCTCTAGCCACATTTATAATTATCAAGTTCACTGCAAAAATGTGTCAACGAAGTGCTCGAATTAGGTATATTTGTGCTTAACTTTTTAATATTTAACAAATTTTGTTCAACTAAAGTGCACATCCTTCTACAAGATGGGCTCTTTTCTCTGTTGCAAACAGTATTTCGAATCATCCAGTACTTTCTGAGACTAGCCCTTCCAAATGTTCACGGTATGTACGCTTTTTTTTTATTTCCAATACTTTCAAGTTTGGTAGGGCTAATCTGAGTAATCGAAGAACGTCAATATGAATCAAAATACTCATTTGCGGTGGAGAAAATTGCCCACTTTGTTGGGGTATGTGTGCTTTACTAAAACAAAAACTTAAATATAAAGAAAGTTATTAATAAGCAAAAACATACTGGAATCGAGCGCTTTGTTAATAATAGCATTTCCTTTATCGATAATCGATAAACTTATAAATAAACAAGAGGTCAATGACCTTGAAGCTCTACTGATAGGTTTTTGATAGCTAGATCAGCATTTCCGGGAAGTTTCATGAAAATCCTTCAAGTAGTTTCAGAGGAGTAGTCGCTACAAGTTTTCATTATATAACTCTATGTAAACAAAGATGGCCACTGGCGGCCATATTTAACGTCAAATCAAAATAATTTTTGACAAGGATCAACATCATGTCATACTGATCATTTTAGAAAATGTCCCATATCAATATCACATATAGTTTTCAAGAAGTAGCCGCCACAAACTTGTATTTTGAAAATCTATTTTTAGCCATGGTGGCCATCTTGAATTTCCGACCAACCTGAAATTTTGCTAGGATCAATTAGACATCAAGAGCAACATTCCTGTGAAGTTTCATGAAAATCCGTCCAGTATTTTCAGAGAAGTTACTAAATAGCTCTATGTAAACAAAGATGGCTGCTGGCAGCCATGTTTAACGTCAAATCAAAACAATTTTTGACAAGGACCAACATCATGTCATGCTGATCATTTTAGAAAAACTCCCATATCAATATAACTTAAGAGTTTTCAAGAAGTAGTCGCTACAAACTTGTTTTTTAAAAATCTATTTTTAGATTTGGTGGCCATCTTGGATTTCACATCAAGATGAATTTTTGCTAGGATCAACTAGACTTCATGGGCAACATTTCTGTAAAGTTTCATGAAAATCCATTCAGTAGTTTCAGAGGAGTAGTCGCTACAAAAAAAACATTACGGACGGACGGACGGACACCGCACCAATAAAAAAATAGATCAATGATGAATGTATTAAAGGTGAATGGCCACCCTTTTTGTAGTATTATCAATTAACAAATTTAAATCTTATTTATCATATGAACATTTCTTGATAGTCCCGGAGAGAAACATATATTTAAAACCGTTACTAAGTTGTAAAAATAAATATTATTTGCATGATGTAGATACTACTTTTACCACTGCTTGACTGCATGGGGAAATGAGATAAATCTGAATTGTATTGCTGCAAAACTATTGCCGGACAATTGATAAATACATTTACCTGTGGATTAATTTACCTGTTCAATGTTTTCTACGTCATCAAATAAAATCTTATTCTCGCTTTTCACAGATAGTACTAGTGCAATGTGTGAATTGTAAATATCTATTATTGTGAATTGATTTCGATTTAAATAAACACAAACATGTTGATGAAACAAAACATGGCTTGAGAACTTTAACACTTCATTTCCAAATCACACCTGATAGATCTATAAATATTTCAAAATAATCTTTGTGTGTGGGTAGTTTAATGATAAATAAATTACAACTCTCCATTTTCCACATCACACCTGATATCATCCCTCAAACAATATCAATACTTTGGTATTGATACTGAATTCTCGGGATGATATCAGGTGTGATATATATGGAAAAAAAGAGTGATAATTTATACACACTGAGTCATACACTTGGCAAAAGTGTGTATCATTTCTGTTGAGGTTGAAAATGAACATATTGTGGCTTTAATACCTAGATAACTAGTTTCACTTTTGATAAAAAAAAAATCTTAAAAATGAAGAACTATAAATAAAACAAGAGGCCCAAGTGGGCCTGTTGACGCTCTACTGGTATGATGTGATTCAAAAACATAAACATGATAGGGCCAACCCAAGAAACATGTTTCCTATATATAACTCTATGTAAACTTTGGGTTGTCTTGGCGGCCATTTTGAATATTTGACGACAATGAAAAACACAAACTTGACAGATACCAACAACTGGAACACGTATACGATATCTAACTAGAATGGAATAAGTGGTAATATGTCGTTTGATAAAATTAATGTCCTTAAACCTGAAGTTTATCCATGGTGGCCATCATGGATGACTGGAGGCCCCAAAAACACAAATCTGAGTGGGACTAACCCAAAGATCATTGTGATTAAGTATCATCAAAATCCTTCAAGCGGTTTCAGAGAAGATGTCATTTTAAACGATTTCCTATTTAACTCTATGTAAACTTTGGGTCGCTGTGGCGGTCATTTTGATTATTCGACGATAACGAAAAACACAAACTTGATAGAGACTAACCCAAGGAACATGTTTATGATATTAAGAATAGAATAAGTGGTTTCGGATGAGATGTTGTTTGAAATTTCCTTAAATTTGACCTAATTTTAGCCATGGCAGCCATCTTGGATGACTGGCGGCCATGAAAAACAATTCTGACGGAAATATCCTAAAGATCATTGTAATGAAGTTTCATCAAAATCCTTCAAGCAGTTTCAGAGATGTTATTTTTAGCCTTTTCCTATATAACTCTACATGTATGTAAACTTTGGATCGGCCTGGAGGCCATTTTGATTATTCGACGATAACGAAAAACACAAACTTGATAGAGGCTAACCCAAAGAACATGTTTATGATATTTCACAAGAATGGAATAAGTGGTTTCCGAGGATATGTTCGAAATTTCCTTAAATTTGACCTTATTTTAGACATGGCGACCATCTTGGATGACTGGCGGCCGCGAAAAAAACAAATCTGAGAGTGACTATCCCAAATATCATTGTGATAAAGTTTCATCAAAATCCTTCAAGAGGTTTCAGAGAAGATGTCATTTTTAACCTTTTTCCTATATAACTCAATGTAAACTTTGAGTCGCCGTGACGGCCATTTTGATTATTCGACGATAACGAAAAACACAAACTTGATAGAGGCCAACCCTAGGAACATGTTTATGGTATTTCACAATAATGGAATAATAGATTTCGTTGGAGATATCATTTGAAAATTCCTTAAATTTGACCTAGTTTTAGCCATGGCGGCCATCTTGGATGACTGGCGGCCATGACAAACACAAATCTGAGAGGGGGCCTCCTAAGTAACATTTTGATGAAGTTTCATCAAATTCCTTCAAGAGGTTTCAGAGGAGATGTCAATTTTATAAAATTGCTAACAGACGGACAGACAGACAGCTGATGAACGAAAAGCGATCCCAAAAGCTCGCCTGGCCTTTGGCCAGTAGAGCTTACTAGAAATGTGTCATGGGACACGGATGCCCCCACTGAAAACAGTGTAAAACGTAAAATTTTACAAAAAAAGTGGCCTAGTAATACTGGGTCGATTTTGACGGCGAAACGATATGCTCATCTTGACATCATAGGTAAGCATCCTGTAACATTTTGAAGCAATCGGCTAAAAAGTGTGGGAGGAGATAGACACAAGATATTTTTAGGTAAAATTTGATGAAAAAAGGGGGCATAACTTCGACGCTGAAACGACACGCACATCTTGACATCGTAGGTAAGCATCCTGTAAAGTTTCGAAGCAATCGGTTGAAAAGTGTGGGAGGAGATAGACAGACAAACTTTTCGGGACGGAAAGACGGAAGGACGGACGGACATGGCTAACGCTGTATGCCCCCTCACCATTTTGTGGTGGGGGCACAAAAAGCATGAACAGTTATATTATTTCATGAATGTCTTTTAATATGTTTTAGTTCTAGTGAAACTTTTTCGAATTTGAAATACCTTGTTTTTTGTAATCTACTATTAGATTAATGCTTAAGCTGTCGAAAAACCCATAACGCCGCAATACTACTTGTTAAGTAGCTCATTATTTAGATTTTTAGAGCCACACCCAGACAGAGAGCGGATGTATTGAGGAATCAGGGGTGACAATACAAAAATATTTATATTAATTAGACCTCTCTTCGTACATGCAGGAAGGATAGACTCCAGCTACATGAAACTGTCCTGTCCAACAGATTAGGCAATTACTCAAACCATTTACCACTAAACCAGGCATCACCTCTTGCAGACGAAAGAAAAATACTAAAAGATTCATTATATCACTAAAAGCAGTATAAGATGCTTCCTTTAGCAGTATGTTTTACCTTTGTGTTATAGCCTTACCAGAGATTTCCGGCTCCACTTCACCAAGATCAAGCATCTCTTCATCCCCTTCCGACCACTGTGTCTCTTGGCTTGATCCCTGACCTTCGACTGGTACTGATGATCCTTGGGCTTCCTGGCTTTGCCCTAACGCCTGCGTCTCTTGTGTGTGAAAGATGTTTGGTAGTACCTGGGGTGGATTAGGGATCTCATTGTTGTTTTGGGCGTTCAGTCTTGGAATCCCTTGACCCAACAGGGCATTATATTCCTGAAATAATCAAAGGTACTAGTTATAATCAAACATTAAACAAGAAATCCGTGGATTCACTCACATGTCTGGCCTAATGGAGGCTGGACGTAAAAATAAAAACGTCAATGGTGCTTAAATGAAAGTTTGTAAACATTTTAGTAACTTAAAACAACGGAGTTTGCCGTTTGCTTTTGCTGAGATGACATCTATGTGCATTTGTTTAAAAACAAAATGGCATTCTATTAAAAACAAAATGGCATTCTATTAAAAAAAAGAGGCCCAAGAGGGCCTGTGGATGCACTACTTGCTAAAACGGCTCTTATATCAAGGGTTGTCCACATAAAATTCCCATCATTATTTTTTTAAAACATTGCAAAAACAACTCGGATAGGATGGCCTTAGATCGCTCACCTGGTAATCATGGGCATAAAGTCTGCTGTGTCTAGTCTGGCATGTTTTTTTTTTAATTTGTCCCACTTCTTCTATGAATGAAATTTCATAACAAGAGGCCCAAGAGGGCCTGTGGACGCTCTACTGGCTAATATGGCTCTTATGACATCAATGAGGCAGGTGACTATCGTCTTAAAGAGGCAAAATATAACTAAATCAAGAGCCATAACTCTGCCATTACTGGTCGATCTGGCTGGTTTTCCAAGTTTGCCAGTAGAGATAATAAAAATTTAAAAAAATAAAAAAATAAAATAAATAAAAAATAAAAATTAAAAAAAATTAAAAAAAAAAAAAATAAAAAAATTAAAAAATAAATAAATAAAAAATAAATAAAAAAAATATATAAAAGATAAAGAAATTAAAAAATTTATGAACAACTGTGACCCCCGGGGCGGGGCCAGATGTGATCCCAGGGTCACCATTTGAACGAAATTGGTAAAGGACCATAAGCTTATAGCAACAGAAAATATTAAACCTCTGGCTCTTGCAGTTTCAGAGAAGAAGATTTTTTAAGTTTTTCCCTATACATGTCTATCGCTGTTACGGGTCCGATATGGCTGTTACGGGTCCGATATGGCTGTTCGAGCTTTCAACGACATTAGCAATCTGATAAAGTTAGCCAAGCGGTTTCTGAGGAGAAGTCGTTTGAAGAAAAGTTAACGGACGACGGACGGACGACAGTCGACGGACAACACACCATCCCATAAGCTCTGCTGGCCCTTGGCCAGTAGAGCTATTATAAAAAATGTGTTGGGGGTTATATTAACATTCTAAACAAATATGGTAAAGATCAGATAAAACATGAAGTAACTACAGATTTAACAAAGGAAATACAATATAGCGTTTTTCAACAAATCAAGGGCCATAACCTGTCGTTACTAACATTATCTAGCTGGTTTTCGAACTTGTCCAAGATTTTATTGATATTCCACGCTTTGCACAACTAGACATCATACCGAGGCTTCCTGCCAAATTTTGTAGAAATCCAACACGCCGTTTAGGAGGAGTAGCGCCGACAAAGACATTTAAAGTAAAAATGTCAAAGTGCCATAACTCAACGAACTGGAACAAAAGCGCAATATGCACAACTAGACATCTAACCCATGCTTCCTGCCAAGTTTCGTCGAAATCCAACAAGGCGTTTAGGAGTAGTAGCGCCGACAAAAAATTTAAAAGTAAAAATGTCAAGGGGCCGTTACTTCATCAAAAATCAATGAATCGGAAAAAAACACAATAGGCACAACTAGAAATCATAGCAATGCTTCCTGCTAACATGGCGTTAACGCCAAAAATAATGAAATCAAAAAAAAACAAGAGGTCAATGACCTTGAAGCTCTACTGATTGATTTTGATTTCAGGAAGTAGTCGCTACAAACTGGTTTTTTGAAAATCTATTTTTAGCCGTGGTGGCCATCTTGAATTTCCGGCCGACCTGAAATTTTGCTAGGATCAATCAGACATCTAGAGCAAAATTCCTGTGAAGTTTTATGAAAATCCATCAAGTAGTTTCAGAGAAGTAGTCGCTACAAGTTTTCATTATATAACTCTATGTAAACAAACATGGCCACTGGCAGCCATGTTTAACGTCGAATCAAAATAATGTTCGACTTGAATAACCATCATGTCATGCTGATCATTTTAGAAAAAGTCCCATATCAATATCACTTATAGTTTTCAAGAAGTAGTCGCTACAAACTTGTATTTTGAAAATCTATTTTTAGCCATGGTGGCCATCTTGAATTTCCGGCCGACCTGAAATTTTGCTATGATCAATTAGACATCAAGAGCAACATTCCTGTGAAGTTTTATGAAAATCCGTCAAGTAGTTTCAGAGGAGTAGTCGCTACAAGTTTTCATTATATAACTCTATGTAAACAAACATGGCCACTGGCAGCAATGTTTAACGTCGAATCAAAATAATGTTCGACTTGAATAACCATCATGTCATGCTGATCATTTTAGAAAAAGTCCCATATCAATATCACTTATAGTTTTCAAGAAGTAGTCGCTACAAACTTGTATTTTGAAAATCTATTTTTAGCCATGGCGGCCATCTTGAATTTCAGGCCGACCTGAAATTTTGCTAGGATCAATAAGACATCAAGAGCAACAAGTTTGAAAGGTCTAGTGCATACAGTTTGTGAAAAAGTGACCTAAACGCAAAAGTTGAACCTAAACATTAGTAAGTTATCTGCCCTTTGCTTGGAGGGTCAAGGTCACTTCCACATTTGCTTTTTCACGTTGCCAGGTACCACCCAAGATACAACTATAAGCAAAGTTTGAAAGGTCTAGTGCATACAGTTTGTGAAAAAGTGACCTAAACGCAAAAGTTGAACCTAAAAATTAGTAAGTTATCTGCCCTTTGCTTGGAGGGTCAAGGTCACTTCCACATTTGCTTTGTCACGTTGCGATGTACCACCCATGATACAACTATAAGCAAAGTTTGAAAGGTCTAGTGCATACAGTTTGTGAGAAAATGACCTAAACGCAAAAGTTGAACCTAAAAATTAGTAAGTTATCTGCCCTTTGCTTGGAGGTCAAGGTCACTTCCACATTTGCTTTGTCAAGTTGTGATGTACCACCCATGATACAACTATAAGCAAAGTTTGAAAGGTCTAGTGCATACAGTTTGTGTGAAAATGACCTAAACGCAAAACTTGAATGTTGACGCAGCCGCCGCCGCCGGAAAAGCAACACCTATGTCTCTTTTTTTCTTCGAAAAGGCGAGACAAAAACAAAATTTAGACTAAATGGCCATGATAGGCATGTTGAGCCTAGTTTTACTTGAAACCAAACCTTACCTTTAAAACTGCATAAGCTCGCCTGGCCCTTGGGTATGGGGTTTAAAATGGTGCATATTAACCCTTAACCCGCTAAGCACGACTATAATAGCCTTTGCATCCACTGTAAACCCAGATCAGCCAACAAGTAACTCACATGTCACCTAATTGGAATGGTCTTAAATCAAAGAAAGAACAGTCCATTATATATATAGCGGGATAGGGGTTAATAAATACTGAAAAGAGATCCCTTGGAAGCAACAAACACAATCATGAGTCTCTTCATGCCCACTAGCACCGGCTTAAGCAGTATTCTACTTTTAAGCCACAAAGATGGGCTCGATCATCCCAAAGGAGCAGTAAGTAATAACACTACTGACTTGCAGTCGGGTCGACTTTTACAGCCGCCACACAGCACTAACAAACTCTAGTGCAGTGTATTAGCCAGCCAACCATGCAGCTCTTTTGCTGAAAAATCGAGGCCAATATTTGGTGGAATGTGTGGGTTTTTGCTAAACAACACTTCCAAACTTTTACTTTCTAAATATTGTTATGTTTTGTATACATTTATGGAAGAAAGAAGATATAAACTGTAACTTTTTCACCTTAAAAATAAATTGCCCCAGAGACACCAACTTGGTGCAAAGTGGATCTTAGCGCGTGTTAGCAAATTATTTTACACACCCTGTTTGCAGAATTGCACATCCAAGTCTTGAATTTCAGCCTAATACATTGCTCTAGTGTGAATGTCAATACTAAAAAGGGATCTCTTGAAAGCAACAAACAAGGGAGAAAAGCAGAAGATTTGGTTTCACTGAGTATATTCACGAGAGGTAATATAAAGTGCATGAGAAGTTTTAAGTTTGGCCCTCAATTGTAACTTGCACAGTTAAAGAAAGGACTTGGTTTAAGTATGCAACAAGTCGACTGGTTGATCTACACACCTGTGGGAAATTTCATAGAATTCTCATAATTGGAACCCAGAACTAAATGATAAAGTAATTGCTTCCTTCATCAACCGGTCAAACTTGGGTTTCTGAACGATAATTCAGGACTTGGTTTAAATATGTGAATTGTTAAGATGACACAAACAGACACATTTTTGGATTTACTGATTGTAATGACAGGCTTTATACTTACCAGCAGAACATAACTGACTACACTGTTATGTCCGGACTCACGCAGGACTTGCAGGAATTTTTCAAAGGCATCAGGTCCACGCCGCTGTAAATAGTCCAAAAATGCACGCACTTTCTCTGGTCTTGATTCCTTGGCCTGGTGGTAAAAAAAAGTCTCATATTATATAAATCTATAATAACACGAAGGTCAATGAATGATTGAATGAATGAATGGTGTTTTACAGCACGTCGACACATAAATAGGTCATATTGTGCGCAAAAATTTATGAAAAATGAAGTATTAATTAAAAATTAATGTAAATATATAAAGATAAAACTATTAAAAAATAAGGGAGGATAAGGTGTAATATAAACTATGTATGTAAATCAACAAATGCCCGTCAACGGGTATATAAACAAGTAAATATATATAAGAACACATTACAATGATATATATAGTCTGATCTCTTTCAGGAAATCTAAAACAAAGACTAAAATCTACAGTATCAAATAACTCTTTCATAGTATTAACAGTGTAATACCTTTGACGCATAGGATCAAAGTCTACACATTCCTATAAGATGTGTTTGACCGTTAACGGTGCAAAGCAGGGTATACATTCTGGTAATTGCTTACCTTGTAATAAATATGAATGAGTAAAACGTGTATGCCCTATCCTGCACCGGGCTAGGACAACTTCCTCTCGACGAATGGGTCTACTAGAAGAACGCCATTCTCCGAGTAACGGTTTAATTGGATGGAGTTTATTGTTAACTGACAAATCCCAAGTGGCTTGCCAAGAGTTACGAATATATGTGTTAATACAACTTTTAAAATCAGTATAAGGTAATTTGGTATTAGTTATATGTAAATCTAATGCTGCCTTAGCAGCACTATCAGCTCTATAATTACCACGTATTCCTACATGGCTTGGAAGCCAGCAGAAAATAATAACATTATCAATTATAAGAGAATTGTACTTTTCTAGAAGTTGAAGCACAACGGGTTATCATGTTTCATATTACCCAGTGCTTGAAGAGATGAAAGGGAATCAGAAAATATTACAAAATGGTCATCATCAGATTCCTGAATATAATTTAAGGCAAGTTCAATTGCCTTAAGTTCAGCTGAAAAGATAGAGGCCTTGTCAGGCAGGCGGCTCTTTATGCTGTGTTTGTGAACAACAGCTGCTGCAGCTACCTTATCTCCATCTTTAGAGCCATCTTTGTAGATATGTTGAAAGTTACTGCATTTCGATTGAATTTCATTAAATTTGCTTTGAAAGACAGTAGGGTCTGTGCTGGATTTGTTATTATTACAAAGATCAAAAATAATTGTTGGTGTTTCCAAAGTCTACGGTGGAATTTGTGGTACTTTGTACTTGGCAATCAAATTTAGGTCGATTTCAGTGTCTCTTAATTTTGGTTTAATACGAAGACCAAATGGTCGAATGGCCTTCGGTTTTCGATCAAAAAGAGGTTCACAGCTAGGATTAAAAACATTATCGAAAGTTGGGTTTGAAGGGTTAGACTTTAATTTAATGGCGTATTGAAGAGCTAACTTGTCCCGTCTATGAGACAGTGATGGTTCATTGGCTTCGACATATAGACTTTCGGTTGGTGATGTACGAAAGGCACCTAAGGCGAGTCGTAATCCTTGATTATTTATAGGGTCGAGCATCTGCAAGTATGACTTGCGAGTCGATCCATATACTATCGAGCCGTAGTCCAGCTTGGATCTGATAAGAGATCTGTAAAGTCGCAAGAGGACTTTTCGATCTGCTCCCCAATTAGTGTTTGCAACAACTTTAAGTAAGTTAAGAGCTTTAAGGAATTTGGCCTTCAAATATTTAAGGTGTGGTATAAACGTTAATTTACAGTCGAAAATAAGACCAAGGAATTTTATCTCATCCACTACTGGTATTGGTGACCCATCCAGTGTTAGATGAGGGTCTTCATGATGTTTACGAAGTTGACAAAAGTGCATACAATTAGTTTTAGATTTAGAAAATTTAAAACCATTTTCATCAGACCAGGTCTGAAGTTTATTTAGACATTGTTGTAATTGTCTCTCGATAGTATTCATGTTTTTTGCACGATAACATATAACAAAGTCGTCAACATAGAGAGAACAATCCACGCCTGGATTGATGCATTTTACTATACTGTTAATCTTTATATTAAAAAGTGTGACAGAGAGTATGCTGCCCTGTGGAACACCCATCTCCTGTTCATGAATATCAGAGAGGGTTGAACCCATTCGGACACGAAATTGTCTATCATCTAAAAAATTCTCTATAAAAATGGGTAATCGGCCTCTAAGACCAAGGTCATGAAGATCATTCATAATACCGTACTTCCATGCAGTATCATAAGCTTTCTCCAAGTCAAAAAATACAGCGACTAGATGTTCTTTTTTTATGAACGCTTCCCTAATAAATGATTCAAATCGAATGAGATTGTCTGTTGTGCCTCGTTGGCGCCGGAATCCACTTTGATACTTTGTTATCAGCTTGTTGGATTCCAGGTACCAAACGAGTCTCTCATTAATCATTCGTTCCATGGTTTTACATATACAACTCGTTAAAGCAATAGGGCAATAATTTATTGGGTCCGTATGATCCTTTCCAGGTTTGGGGACTGGAATAACGATTGCTTCCCGCCAAGAATCAAAGAAGTTTCCCGTCACCCAAACCTTATTAAATATATCAAGAAGGGTAGAGAGACAGGATTTAGGTAAATGTTTTAGTAATTGATAATGGATATCATCAGGACCAGCTGATGTATCATGAGCCTTTTTAAGGGACTCTCGAAGTTCTTTGAGAGTGAATAGTTTATTGTATTTCTCCAAATGTTTTGACTTGAAGTTCAGCTTCTTCTGTTTTTTTAGTTTCTTATTTTTCAGAAAATTTGGTTGACAATTTTCAGAAGAAGAATTTTTTGAAAATTTTTCTGCCAAAGTGTTTGTAATATCTTTGACAGATGTTATATCTCCATTATCTGTTTTAAGATGACTTACAGAACTAGAATTACCTTTACCACTTATTTTCCGGACCATGTCCCATGTCTTCTTAAGAGATGAGCGAGAATTCAGCCTAGAGACGTAAGATCTCCAGGATTTCCTCTTGCTATCCTTAATAGTACGACGGGCTTTCGCACGAAAAACTCTAAAGTTATCTTAATTTGTTTGAGTTGGCCGCAAGTTAAAATTATTTAATGCAGCTTTACGATCGCTGACTGCCTTTTTGCAGTCATCGTCGTACCATGGTTTATGTGGGCGTTTAGGATTTGTCGAGGTTTTTGGAATAGTTTGATCAGCTATATCGTGAAGAGTTTTGGTAAAAAGAGCAGTTGCGTCTTCGACATCCTCGAAAACGGAAGGCTTTAATTGTTCCTCGCAAAGAGATTGAAACGTAGTCCAATCAGCCTTGCGAAGTTTCCATCGTTGCGTTTTTTCGAGAAGTGGAGGGCCGATATTTTCAAGAAATATGGGGAAGTGGTCACTTCCACAGAGGTCGTCTCCAACACTCCACGAAAAATCCATCAAAAGCGTTGGATCGCATATTGTTAAATCAATGGAAGAATGAGAGCCTGTAGCAGGATGTAAATAAGTATGTGATTTATTATTAAAAAGACACAAATTGTTTTTGGCTAAGAAATCCTCAATTTTCTTGCCTTTATCGTTTATATCTTTACAACCCCAGATGTAGTTGTGTGCATTAAAATCGCCCAAGAGTATAAAAGGTGATGGCAATTGTGCAACTAGGTGATTTAGATCTTTAGGGTCTAGTGAAGAATTAGGTGGTAAATATAAGGAACATATTGTTATGACTCTGTGCATAGTATAACACTGACCGCAATAGCTTGCAAATTTGTTTTCAACGCAACAGGTCTGTGAGGAATGTTTCGATTAACGATTATCGAAACTCCACCAGTCGCCTTGTCACCGGTATCACAAATATGATTGTATAGTGAGTATTGTTTAAAAGATACCTTATCACTTGTCTTCAAGAATGTTTCTTGAAGACAAAAGGCAATAGGGTTGTGTTCATTTAAAATTAAGCTGATTTCATCATAATTTGGTTTCAAACCTACACGAAGGTCAAATGGCCCTAAAATCGATTGTGAGATGAAATGATTGGTTAGTTCAGAGATGACAACCTTTTAAATTGTGATGCCTTGGGTAGGGCTAAATTAAACTCCAGGGTCACCATTTATAATGAGAGGGAGGGCCCTAACTTGGCCTTAAATCACTCACCTAAGGTAGGTTTAAATAATCAGTTTTGAGTTTTTCAAGTGTGAAATAATGAATGCGGTAGGTCTGAAGTTATTGCATTTGAAAGTTATCAATCAAACTTGATATTTAAACTTTGTTTATGTAGCAAAATGCAACTTTAATGTGTACATATTCACAATAACAATTGTTGTACAGGTAAGTTGTAGTATAGTGGCTACAGTAAATAATGTTTGACAGAAACTACAAAAGATAACAACATTAAATGGATCTACATACAATAAGAACAACATATTTCAATCAGGATTAATTTGTATTCATGATTATTATATCAAGTGTGAATAATTTAGTTTGATGATCCAGCATGAATACGACAATCATCATAATTATTATTTCTGTGAAATTTATTTTTCGTTCAAAAAAAAAAAGAAAAAAAAAAGATGACAGTGACATGGATAGTATGTGTTATTGAACTTTGTAGAGATAATGGAAAGTATTTGTTTTTGAATTTTGTAGTTATGTGGATATGTGGTGTTCAGAATACAATTTTCAAATGGATATGTGTTGTTGAAGTTTGATAAATAAATATAATTGTCAACATACTGCACTACATCTAAATACAGCTACAACTACTTCACTGCAGTACTTGTATCTGCATATAGAGGAATATTGCTTATAAAATTGCACTTTAAAGTGTGATTTAAAAGGCATTCAAAATAGCCCAAAATGCAGGAAATGACGCGCTCAATTTTTCTGGGGGCGGAACCCCGAACCCCCGCCTAGGCCTGTTACTTTTTCAAAAAGGCCTGTTCAACCAAAAGTTATTGAGAACCCTGGGTTTCAGAGAAAAAGATTTTCAGTTATTTTCGTTGCCACAGCAACCAAATTTTTGGGTGGACCAGTCTGACTTCAGCTATTTGTGATGAAGTTCCACCCATGGATGCTTCCTGTGAAGTTTCATCAAAATTGCTTAAGTCATTTAGGGGGCTATGTTGTTTGAGGTTTTCTATATAGATGTAATTATAGGGGAAATGGTCACCACACACGCTGGTAGCCATGAATTTCAATGAATCAAGACCATTTTATCAATCTTGATAGAAGATCAACTAATTATCATTTCTGTGAAATAATTATAAAATCTGATCAGTAATTTCAGAGGAATAGATTTTTTAAGCATTTCCAAATTTTTCCTTCTCATTGCCATAGCAACCAGGTTTTTTGGTGGACTTGCCCGATTTTAGCTATTTTGATAAAGGGCCCTCAATGATGCTTCCTATGAAGTTTCATCAAAATTGGCAAAGACATTTAGGAGGAGATGTCGTTCGAAGTTTTCTATATAGCTATATAGGGAAAATGGCCTTGTCCCCATGGCAGCCATGTTTTTGAACGAATCAGGTAGGTTGATACAGGATCACCTTATTATCATCTCTGTGAAATTATTTTGAATTCTGACCAGTTTTCTCAGAGAAGATGATTTTCTATGTTTTGTATAAAAACAAGATGGCCCTAAAGCGATCACCTGAGTACTGGCACATTATCGAACTTCTTCGAAATCTTATGGTCATATACAATCTGTGCAAGTTTGGTTAAGATTGTTCAAGAAACGTGGGCTCTGTTGTGTATAACAACATTGATATCGACAGTTTAAGACACAACATTGATATAGACAGTTTAAGACACTGACAAAGTTTGGTAAAGATCAAATACAAAATGAAGGTGCTAGAGAGTAACACCTTGGGCAGAGCCAAATGTGACCCCAGGGCTACATGTAATATATGAGAGCTGTGTGCTTTGAGGTTTCAGAGAAGAAGTTTTTTTAAGTTTTTCCCTATACAAGTCTATGTAAAACCAGACCCCAGGGATGGGGCCAAATGTGAACCCAGGGTCACTATTTGAACAAACTTGGTAAAGGATCGTAAGAGTATAGTAAATGCAAAATATTAAATCTCTGGCTCTTGTAGTTCCAGAGAAGACAACTTTAATGTTTCCTATTTAAGTCTATGTAAAACTGTGACCCACGGAGTGGGGTCAAATTTTACCCCAGGGTCACCATTTGAACAAACTTGGTAGAGGACCATAATCTAACAGTAAATGCAAAAAATTAAACCTCTGGCTCTTGCAGTTTCAGAGAAGATTGTTTTTTTCCCTATATATATGTCTATAGAAAACTGTGACCCCCGGGGCGCGGCCAAGTTTGACACCAGGGTCACCATTTGAACAAACTTGGTAGAGGACCATAAGCTTATAGCAAATGCAAAATATTAAACCTCTGGCTCTTGCAGTTCCAGAGAAGATTTTTTTTCACTTTTTCTCTATACAAGCCAATGTAAAAATGTGACCCCGGGGTGGGGCTAAACCATTTGAACAAAATTGGTAGAGGACCATGGCTCTTGCAGTTTCAGAGAAGATTTTTTAAGTTTTTCCCTATACATGTCTATGTAAAATATGTGACCCTTAGGGCAGGGTCAAATGTGACCCGAGGGTCACCATTTGAACAAACTTGGTAAAGGACCATAAGCTTATAGTAAATGCAAAATATCAAATATCTTTTAATTTTTTCCTATATAAGTCTATGTGAAACTGTGACCCCAGGGGCGAGGACAAATTTGACCCCAGGGTCATGAACAAACTAAGTAGAGGACCATAAGCTGATGCTACATGTAACACATGAGAGCTCAATGCCATGCTCCAGAGAAGAAGATTTTTCAGTTTTTCCCTATACAACCTATGTAAAACTGTGACCGCCGGGGCGGGGCCAAATGTGACCCCTTGGTTCCAACTTGGTAGAGGACTATAATCTTATAGCAAATGCAAAATATTAAACCTCTGGCTCCTGCAGTTTCAGAGAAGAAGATTATTTTTTAAGTTTTTTCCTATACATGTCTATGTAAAATATGTGACCCTTCGGGCGGGGCCAAATATGACCCGAGGGTCACCATTTGAACAAACTAGGTAAAGGACCATAAGCTTATAGTAAATGCAAAATATCAAACCTCTGGCTCTTGTAGATTCCGAGAAGAAGATTTTTAAATAAAATTCCCTATATAAGTCTATGTAAAACTGTGACCCCCGGGGCGGGGACAATTTTGACCCCAGGGTCACCATTTGAACAAACTTAGTAAAGGATCATAAGCTGATACTACATGTAATACATGAGAGCTCTGTGCCTTGTGGTTTCAGAGAAGAAGATTTTTTAAAGTTTTTTCCTATATGTCTATATGAAAAACATGCAAAATCTCAATATATAAACTTTGGATCCCCGGAGCACGGCCATTTTTGACCCCAGGGACTTCATTTGAACAAACTTGATAGTCTAGGCGTAGGCGATCCTTTTAAAAGAAAAACTGTTGAAATCTGTCCAGCAGTTCTGGAGAAGATTTTTTTTTAAGTTTTCAACCATATATAGTAATGGCGGCCATCTTGGATGTCGCGCTGACCTAATTTTAACAAATCTAAAGAGCATTCATCTAAGGATAATCAATGTGAAGTTTGGGCAAAATTAGCCAAGCGGTTTCTGAGGAGAAGTCGTTTGAAGAAAAGTTAACGACGGCGACGGACGGACGAAGACGGACGCAGAGTGATCCCAAAAATTGTTGCCATAGCAATCAGCCTGATTTTAGATGTTTTGGTAAAGAACCTTACAAGGATGCTTCCTATGAAGTTTCAGTCGTTAGGACGAGATGTCGTTTGAATAAAAAAGTTTACAACTCAGACACCAGGCGATCACAAAAGCTAACCTTGAGCATTTGGCTCAGGTGAGCTAAGAACATGGAAGAGGCCCATTTACAAGCTACTGTTAGTAACTTTAATACATATAATATGAGAGTTCTAGCTCTTGAGGGTTCAGAGAAGATGATTTTTCATTGTTTGCCTACATATAATATGTGTAAGTCTACATGTATGTAAAACATGTGACCACTGGGACATGGCCAAATTTGACCTGCAAGGTTTTTCATTATCTGATCCTTGACCTTCAACCTTCTTGTTCAACCTACTGACCCAAAATACACAGGGGACATCCTGTCACCATGATCAATCTATGAAGATTCATGCATCCGGCTACAATCCTAAAAAAGTTATAGAGCGGACAATGTTTTTCATTATCAAGTCATGGTTGCCAAAGTTGCGAAAATTGGATTGAAAATCCTAAGATTTTCATGAAATTACTTAGAATCCCTAGAATATTTTTCCAAAGTATTCCTAGGAATTCCATGAAAATCAAAGGATTAAGGGATTGGATTTTGTTGGAGTTCAATGGCAGTATTGGCTGCGCTTTCCTAGGAACTCCTATGAAATCTCAGGTGGAAAAACATTGGAATTTGTAGGAATTTCAAACAGAAAGCATTTGAAATTGCTAGGATTTCCTAGGAATTTTGAAGTGGAAAAACATTGGATTTCCTTGACGGTATTGGCTGCGATTTCCTAAGAATTCCTAAATAAATCTAAAAAAAAAACACTGCAATTCTTATGAATTTTAAATTAGAAAAACATTGGAATTCGTAGGAATTCCAGAACAGAAAAACATTGGATATTGCTACGATTTCCTAGGAATTCCAAGTTCACTACAAAAACATAAAGCAGAAACAATATAAGATTTCTTTGGACTTGCATTGCTGGTGACAATGACAATAAAATATTCATATTTTTTATTTATTTTTTAATAAAATAAATTCACAGCAACATATTTGACACTGATACAAAGATTTCTTGATATTTTGTGTTTAAACTAAATTATTCTTTTAGAAAAAAATATATTTAAAATTAATCAGACATTCTTACAGGTTGAATTTGCATCATTTCAACATCTGCCCAATAACATAAATATGATTGATTTAAGCTTAAACCATTTTAAAATCATTCAAATAAAAAACACTACAAAATAATGTCCTTATAGTGCATATAACCATATTCCCCATAATGTGTTCATCCTGTGTTTCTTGGTCCATGCTAAGGTCTGACATATTCTGAAAGAAAATACAGAGATCATATTCCTATTTACCATAATTATACTTTAAGATTAAAAATAAAAGGCAAATCTAGAATTTAAAGGTGGATAAAATATCACAATTAGCCAAGTGCTGCAATTCTAGCCTAAATGTAATGTGGCCAATCTACTTTTTCAACAGATTTCTTAAATAGGAGAGCAGAATCATCAGATAAGACTAGTTGCTCTTATTATTGATTTTAATTTGGAACAGTAAACTAGTTATCAGAGAATTAGTAGCTTAATGTCTACTGCAATTCCAAAATGTATAGTGACTGTTAGTCTAACCAATATACAAGATACATGAGAAACTTACTTTTACATGCTAAATATGGAACATGTTTCCTCCAAGACTTCATCTCCTTGTTTGTCTGGTACCAGCCCCTCATGGCCCCTAATGAAAGCAGTCACTTTCGATCAGTTCTAAAATAGTATTTTTAACCAGAGTTTATTACAAGTAAATTTAAACAACATTGTTTTTTTAAATCACCGTCATGTGAAAACATATATACAAGTCATGTTTAAGAACAAGTCATGTTTATGAGTTGTTTATATCATCTGTTTTAAAGAGTTTTGGATAAATCTCTTCTTCACCATGGGTGTCCATAACAGTGTAAATAGGCCAAATGATTATAGGAAGATGTTGACATCTGCTTCAGCATCTTTTAAAATAGTCAAACTTTCCAAAATATAATAAACAATTAGTCTAAGCTTTCTACTTTCTAATAAATATAAAATTAATTCACTGGCATTCTGAGACATTTCACAATCTTTGATGAACATTAATTGTATGCCATATTGATAATTTGAAGTAGATTAGTACATACCTGACTGTAAACATCAGATTTCATCCTACTGTAGTCAAGCTTCTGTCTTAATCCTTCAGTAAAGTATAGCCAGTCACTTGTATCCAACAGAATCAAGAGTTTCAATACAAATGATTTCACAATTTAGTATTTCATTAAATAAGATAATAAACAAATACCTGTGCCGCAGAGCACGAAATTTCCACTCGTCCGCTCGTATTGACGAGTGAAATTCAAATCCGGACGAGTGAAACCCATGAATCGCTCGTCCGAGTAACATTTCAGTAAAAAAAAAAAAAAAAAAAATAGTTCTTACATAGTTTATTAAGCGATTAAATGCAGTAAATAGTCGCAACTCTGTTTATTCAGTGATAAAATGCAATTTAAGTCAACCGGATATTGGGAAATTGACGCATTTCCGTTTTGGGACATTCTAAAATGCGGCTTCCGTTCTTATTTCGCTGAGCGTGAATGTTACGGTATTTGATGTTTTACAAGTAACACTTTCACGGGGGAAATCTTTAAGGGCACTAGTCAGCTTTTAGGTGACTGGGGCCAGGGCCTTGAGGAAGGGGAATTGCAAAAAGTATGCTGTTTTCCTGTATTGGATTTTAACATTTTCTAATAAAAAAATGCATTTTTTTTTTTAAGAGAGGAATTTTTCACAGGAGAAGGGGGAACATATATGCCATGCCAGAGTAACTGTAATGGCCTTGATCAGACTGTAGTGAACTATAGAATACGAGTATGAATATAGTTATCTATAATACTGGTCAAAGTTACATAATTTTCATTGATTTATATAAAGAAAAAACAACACATTATGATGTTTCCCTTTGTTTTATTTATATATAATAGTCTTAAATGATGGTATCTGACTACTTTGACTTATGAACTTTAACATTCAGAGCAGGACGAGTAAACATCCTATAAGGACGAGTAACATGACAATGCCACTCGTCCTGTAGGACGAGTATACAGTAAAATATATTTCGTCCCCTGCATGTGCCAAACATATTAGAAATATTCAAAATGACAAGCCAGTATTTTGTTTAACCAATCAACTCTCAGCAACTCAGATCAGGGGTAACATTAAGGTTAATTAAGAGTATATTATGCTAAATGTACCACTAATGTATGGCCAATAGATGGACATAATCCTCTTATCACCTCACATCTGGCAATGATTCTCTTAGGAATTTATCCTGACTTGCCAATACAAAGGGCTGCATTAAGACCTTCTGTGTTTTCAGTATTTAGAAATCTGTTAACTGATCCTAGTACACATGTACATTGTGTTTATTATACAGGTGTTTGAACATCATTTGAATGTGTAGCCAATTCAAAGAAAATAGTGATCAATTATTTATATTATTATAATCAATGTTCAATCAATGTTAATTTTATTATAATTTCTTTTTATTATTTTTATTAATGGTTGTTGTTCTCACTGCTGATGCTACAGTAGCGCAGCAGCAGTAGTAATAGTAGTAACAGCAGTAGCAGAAGAAGTAGTTGTAGTAACAGCAGTAGCAGCAACAACAGCAGTAGTAATAGTAGTAGTTGTAGAGCAGCAGCAGTAGTAGTAGAAGTAGTACATGTAGTAGTAACAACAGTAGCAGCAGCAACAACATCAGTAGTAGTAGAGCAGCAGTAGTAGTAGATGTAGTGCATGTAGTAGTAACAGCAGTAGCAGCAGCAGCAACAACAACAGCAGTACTAGTAAAAGTAGGAATAGTATAGCAGCAACAGTAGTATTAGTAGTAACAGCAGTAGTGGTAGAAGTAGTGCATGTAGTAGTAACACCAGTAGCAGCAGCAACAACAGCAGTAGTAGTATTAGAAGTAGAGCAGCAGCAACAGCAGTAGTAATAGTAGTAGTAGTAGTAGAGCAGCAGTAGTAGTAGAAGTAGTACATGTAGTAGTAACAGCAGTAGCAGCAGCAATAACAGCAGCAGTAGTAGAGCAGCAGTAGTAGTAGTCACAGCAGTATTAGTAGAAGTAGTGCATGTAGTAGTAACAGAAGTAGCAGCAGCAACAACATCAGTACTAGTAGAGGTAGGAATAGTAGAGCAGCAACAGTAGCAGTAGAAACAGCAGTAGTGGTAGAAGTAGTGCATGTAGTAGTAACACCAGTAGCAGCAGCAACAACAGCAGTAGTAGTAGTAGAAGTATTAGAAGTAGAGCAGCAGCAGTAGTAGTAGTAGTAGTAACAGCAGTTGTAGTGGAAGTAGTGTATGTAGTAGTAACAGCAATAGCAACAACAGCACTAGTAGTATATCAGCAGTAGTAGTAGTAATAGTAACAGCAGTAGTTGTAGAAGTAGTACATGTAGTAGTAACAGCAGTATCAGCAGCAACTACAGCAGTAGTAGAAGAAGTAGTAGTAGAGCAGCAGCAGCAGCAGCAGCAGCAGCAGCAGCAGCAGTAGTAGTAGTAGTAGTAACAGCAGTAGTAGTAGAAGTAGTACATGTAGTAGTAACAGCAGTATCAGCAGCAACTAAATCAGTAGTAGTAGTAGTAGTAGTAGAGCAGCAATAGTAGTAGTAGTAGTAACAGCAGTACTAGTAGTAGAAGTAGCGCTTGTAGTAGTAACAACAGTAGCAGCAGCAACAACAGCAGTTGTAGTAGTAGTAACAGCAGCCGTAGTAGAAGTAGTACATGTAGTAGCAACGTACAGCAGCAGCAGTTTCTATTGTTGTTGTAGTAGTAGTAATGGTAGTAGTTGTAGCATCAGCAGTACTGTAGAAGTAGTAAATAAGTCCAAAGTATACCAATCTTTTTCCAATTGTGAAAAACTTGGAAAACATTGGACTTTTTTTTTCTGGTCAAGAATTCAAGTCCAAGCTTTTCCAAGCTTTTCCGAAGTATGCTGATGGACAGAGAGTAGAAGTCCAAAGAAATTCAATGTTTATGCACAGGGTAAAACATTGGATTTTGATGGATTACAAATCCAATGTTTTCCAAACTTTCTCCAAGAAACAATCTTGAGAATTCCATGGAATTTCTAGGAGTTTTCATTCCAAGGAAATCCAATGTTTTTCCAAAAGAGAAAACATTGAACTTCCTTGGAATTCTAAAGAATTCTTAAGAATGAAAAAATGCTTGGATTTATTTCTGCAGGGGTACCTTGAACCTATCAATCCCAGAAGGTATAGGGATCATTCTCTCTCCATGGACATATTACGAATCAAGATTGCCATGTGTTCCTTTAAAAACATACTTAATTTTCTTGAAAACTTAAAGTATTTGAATACCTTGATACACTCCAGCATGATCGGGGTAAATATTTCATACATCTCTATGGCATCAAACATCTCGTCTATCAGAAGGTCGTTGACAAGTCGAACCCGACATTTTCTAAGGGCGGTGCGCTGTGGGTTTTCCATCTTAATGCTTTGTAAAACATCGACACACACGTCTCACTTTACACAAGAAAACCTGAATAGAAAAATGCAGAACAACATGGTTAATAGCACAGCACCACTGTCAATGGTTCGTATAAACAACAGATTTCCTGAAAGGTGTCAACAATTTCAGCCACAGCTAATTATAAGATTAATTAAGCAGGTGAGTAAGGATATTTTTGCATATATTTTGCATCAGTGTTTCCCCCATAATTAGGCCATCCATAAAAAAATGTTGGTTTGCTGTGCTCTGACATACTCACTAAAAAGTGCCCTACCCAAAACTTTTTATTGCAATTCTTTTAACATTTTCTTTTGCTATTTTAAAATTATTTTTTCTTTAATTTCTTTAATATGTTTTTTACTGTCTTTGGGAAAAAATAATATTTACCTACCTACCCACCTAAAACTTTCTGGGTCTGAGCACAGCAAACCAGCAATGTTTAAGGATGGAATGGAACTGACCTCCATCAAGGATTTCTATTAAAATTACAAGGGCACTATCCAAAATGCAAAGGGGCATTTTCATAAAAAATATATATATATATAATTATGTGTACAGCATTTCTAAACCTGCTAACTACTCATAATTTACCTATACTGAGTTGCAAAAGAAAGTGTACACATGGAGCTCAGTTGCGTAAAAAAGTGTGCACTGAATTTTTTTTAGAATCAAGGTTGAATCATTAAGGGACTGTCACTTGATAAAGAGGATAGGGGTGTAAGTAAAATGTTCAAAGTGTACACTTCCTTTTGCAACTGAGTATATTTTGAGAAACTTTATAGACATAATATTAATATCTTTAACCATGTTAACCAGCCATGAAAAACTCCAAAACTGGAGCGTGGAATTAAGTTACCAACTCTTGACAACTCATAATTTAT
The DNA here is from genome assembly GCA_037043455.1 of Cyrtodaria siliqua. Lineage (NCBI taxonomy): Eukaryota > Metazoa > Mollusca > Bivalvia > Adapedonta > Hiatellidae > Cyrtodaria > Cyrtodaria siliqua. The sequence goes on along the minus strand of JAWPHD010005552.1, from coordinate 65,280 downwards.
TTTATGCAAGTCGATCACGGTTATTTTAAGAACCCGTGAATAAAACTTATATTTTTAATCAGCACATAATTATACATTATTATAAAACTTATTATATGAACTGAACACCTGGATAGAGTTTTGATAAACGGTTTTGTAGTGTAATTTTGCCGTTGTTTAGTGGGTTAGTTTCTGTAAGGTGGGGTGGTGAGGGTGGGGGGGCTTCTATTATGGAAGGCTCTGCTATTAGGGGAAATACGTTGTGTATTACAGCAGTCCCTTCTTCCAACTTGTATTATGTGTAGCAATTAGTACTGGGGGAAAGGTGGTGGGGGTGGAGTGGCTTGATGAGGTGATTGAATATGAAAATAAGAATATGAAAATAGAGAAACGTATCAACCACCCTATTTTATGAGTTTCCAGTTAATCTAAAGGGAGTAAGGACCTTAAGGATTTAGTTTATCATGTTTATCTTGAAAAACCTGCAAGAAAGAGAGATAGATCTACTTCAATATGTTGGCCCAGACAGCAGTGGCATCACAGATTGGATATCCTACTCCTCTCTCTGGGGCGGCACTATATCAATATACGACCTATAATGTTTACAATGAACTGTTAAACAACATTCAAATCTGTCACTGTCAGAATGACAACAGTTAAGGATATCGTAAAAAGCGTTTACGTGGGCGGGATATTAAAGACGCTGCGTCTAAAACTTTCTTGCATCTCACTGTTGTGGGTTCAAATCCCACTGGCAGATTGACTTGTCAAGTGAGAAATGGTCACATTTTTTACGGATGACGGGAGGTATGCAGTCAACTGATTTACCCATGAAAAAATGCCTCTACCACAAACAAATTGACCCTCAAATATATGGACTAACCAAAGAATTGATTGTGCTAAAAAAAAACTGTGAGCAATGATGACATTGGACATACCTATACTTGATTTGATGGATTAAATGCTTCATAAAGTCAATAAACATGAAGAAATCAGGGTTTTAGCTACCAAAACTGCTCTTTGAATGAAAAATGTGCCGATTTTCATGCCAGAATCCTGATTTCAAGGCAATTTTTCACTATTTGTGTTATCATACCTTTATTTGGTAACGCAACATGAATATAATTTAGGCATCCCAAATACTCCTAAATGCAAGTATGGTTCTAGCTTTGTGTTTAAAAGTCAAGTTTTAATGATTGGGCAGCTGCCCATCGCGTCAGGTATACCCTGACGTGTTCGTTGGCGGACGGACTATAAACCTTAGAATTACACACACACACACACATGATTGGGCAGCATTCTTTGCCTACAGTTCTCTCCGACATTATCTCAGAAAACCCAAGTTTAGTGGGTAATGGGAAGGATTTTGTGATGTTATACCTATATTAAAGCAGGATTTTGAATATATCTACATGTTGACATCAAACAAGCATAGTTTTAGAGAAAAATATTTCTCCAGGCCATCATTTATATAAAGACTAAAAAAACTTTCCGAGACGAAAAACTGCAAAAGAAATTTTGAAACTGGTTTTAAAAGACTGTGAAGTACTTTTTTTGATCATTCCAAAAGGAACAAGAGGTCAATGACCTTGAAGCTCTACTGATTGATTTTGATTACAGGAAGTAGTCGCTACAGACTTGTTTTTTGAAAATCTATTTTTAACCGTGGCGGCCATCTTGAATTTCCGGCCGACCTGAAATTTTGCTAGGATCAATTAGACATTAAGAGCAACATTCCTGTGAAGTTTCATGAAAATCCGTCAAGTAGTTTCAGAGTAGTAGTCGCTACAATTTTTCATTATATAACTCTATGTAAACAAAGATGGCCGCTGGTAGCTATGTTTAACGTCAAATCAGAACGATTTTCGACAAGGACCAACATCATGTCATACTGATCATTTTAGAAAAAGTCCCATATCAATATCTCTTATAGTTTTGAAGAAGTAGTCGCTACAAACTTATTTATTTTAAATCTATTTTTAGCTGTGATGGCCATCTTGAATTTCCGGCCGACCTGAAATTTTTCTAGGATCAACTAGACATCAAGAGCAACATTCCTGTGAAGTTTCATGAAAATCCGTCAAGTAGTTTTAGAGGAGTAGTCGCTACAACTTTTTACTATAAAACTCTATGTAACCAAAGATGGCCACTGGCAGCCATGTTTAACGTCGAATCAAAATAATTTTCCACAAGGATCAACATCATGTCATGCTGATCATTTTAGAAAAAGTCCCATATCAATATCACTTATAGTTTTCAAGAAGTAGTCGCTACAAACTTATTTTTTAACAAGAGGTCAATGACCTTGAAGCTCTACTGATTGATTTTGTTTTCAGGATGAAGTCGCTACAAACTTGTTTTTTGAAAATCTATTTTTAGCAGTGGCGGCCATCTTGAATTTCCGGCCGACCTGAAATTTTGCTAGGATCAATTAGACATCAAGAGCAACATTCCTGTGAAGTTTCATGAAAATCCGTCAAGTAGTTTCAGAGGAGTAGTCGCTACAAGTTTTCATTATATAACTCTATGTAAACAAAGATGTCCGCTGACAGCCATGTTTAACATTGAATCAAAATAATGTTCGACTCGGATAACCAACATGTCATGCTGATAATTTTAGAAAAAGTCCCATATCAATATCACTTATAGTTTTCAAGAAGTAGTCGCTACAAACTTATTTTTTTTAAATCTATTTTTAGCTGTGGCGGCCATCTTGAATTTTTGGCCGATCTGAAATTTTGGTAGGATCAATTAGACATCAAGAGCAACATTCCTGTGAAGTTTCGTGAAAATCCGTCAAGTAGTTTCAGACGAGTAGTCGCTACAAGTTTTCAATATATAACTCTATGTAAACAAAGATGGCCAATGGCAGCCATGTTTAACGTCGAATCAAAATAATGTTCGACTCGGATAACCATCAAGTCATGCTGATCATTTTAGAAAAAGTCCCATATCAATATCTCTTATAGTTTTCAAGAAGTAGTCGCTACAAACTTATTTTTTAAAAATCTATTTTTAGCCTTTGCGGCCATCGTTAATTTCCGGCCGACCTGAAATTTTGCTAGGATCAATTAGACATCAAGAGCAACATTCCTGTGAAGTTTCATGAAAATCCGTCAAGTAGTTTCAGAGGAGTAGTCGCTACAAGTTTTCATTATATAACTCTATGTAAACAAAGATGGCCGCTGGCAGCCATGTTTAACGTCGAATCAAAACAATTTTCGACAAGGACCAACATCATGTCATCCTGATCATTTTAGAAAAAGTCCCATATCAATATCTCTTATAGTTTTCAAGAAGTAGTCGCTACAAACTTATTTTTTAAAAATCTATTTTTAGCCGTGGCGGCCATCTTGAATTTCCGGCCGACCTGAAATTTTGTTAGGATCAATTACACATCAAGAGCAACATTCCTGTGAAGTTTCATGAAAATCCGTCAAGTAGTTTCAGAGGAGTAGTCGCTACAAGTTTTCATTATATAACTCTATGTAAACAAAGATGGCCGCTGGCAGCCATGTTTAACGTCGAATCAAAACGATTTTCGACAAGGACCAACATCATGTCATGCTGATCATTTTAGAAAAAGTCCCATAGCAATATCCCTTAGAGTTTTTAAGAAGTAGTCGCTACAAACTTGTTTTTTAAAAACCTATTTTTAGATTTGGCGGCCATCTTGGATTTCATATCTACATGAATTTTTGCTAGGATCAACTAGACTTCATGGGCAACATTTCTGTAAAGTTTCATGAAAATCCATTCAGTAGTTTCAGAGGAGTAGTCGCTACAAAATAAAAGTTAACGGACAGACGGACGGACAGACGGACAGACAGACGGACGGACGGATGACGGACGCCGCACCACGGCATAAGCTCTGCTGATCTCTGATCAGTAGAGCTAAAAATCTATTTTTAGCTGTGATGGCCATCTTGAATTTCTGGCAGTTCTGAAATTTTGTTAGGATCAATTAGACATCAAGAGCAACATTCCTGTAAAGTTTCATGACAATCCGTCAAGTAGTTTCAGAGGAGTAGTCGCTACAAGTTTTTACTATATAACTCTATGTAAACAAAGATGGTCGCTGGCAGCCATGTTTAACGTTGAATCAAAACGATTTTTGACAAGGATCAACATCATGTCATGCTGATCATTTTAGAAAAAGTCCCATATCAATATCACTTATAGTTTTCAAGAAGTAGTCGCTACAAACTTGTATTTTAAAACTCTATTTTTAGCTTTGGCGGCCATCTTGAATTTCACATCAACATGAATTTTTGCTAGGATCAACTAGACTTTATGGGCAACATTTCTGTAAAGTTTCATGAATATCCATCCAGTAGTTTCAGAGGAGTTGTCGCTACAAATAAAAGTTTACGGACGGACAGACGGACGGACGGACGACGGACGCCGCACCACGGCATAAGCTCTGCTGATCTCTGATCAGTAGAGCTAAAAATGCCAGTTAAAGACATTTTCTATAGTATTTTCTTTAAATTTTTGTACAGTAAGTCTGTTATATATATAGACAGAAAAGAAAATAATGGTAGGTCACCATGATTGTTAAAATTTTAAAAAATAATTTGTAATGCCACCGTCATGTCAATCTGTCAAAAAGTTGAACAAGTCCATGAAATAGCTAATCAGACATTTTTGAAGTCTAATCATTTATTCATTGGTCACAATTCTGCTAAAATTGTATTAAAGTAAAGAACATTTAATTACAATAACATTTAAAGCTCATCTTTATGTAAAACCTATATTTTTTTACAAAATCTGTTGAGACCATTACCACAATTTATGCACAAATTAGCCCATAATGATACAATTTCCTTTTTTTTTTGTATGTTCCCAATAACAGAATTTGTTTAAACTTTTTTGTATGTTCCCAATAACAGAATTTGTTTAAACTTTCTAAGCACATAGTTTAACATATATAAAAACAAAATGTGCAATAAAAATGATAGGTCCCCATGCTTGTTTAGAAATTTTTTTTGAAACCCTACCCCTATGCTAAAAGGCCAAGTTTTGTATGAAATTATATAGAAATGGTATATTTTCCTTTTTTGTTATGTTCCTAATAACAGAATTTGTTCAAACTTCCTAGGCACTTATTTGAACATATATTTAGACAATATATGCAATTAAATTTATAGGTCACCATGCATATTGGGATTTAATATTGGTTTTTGGAACCATACCATTATGCTTAAATTTTTTAATTTTGTTGGAATTTTTACAAAGTGCTATATTTTTCCTATTTTATGTATCTAATAATAGGCCTTTATATAAATAAAGACAATAAAAAAAAATTAAAAAAAAAAATTAAAAAAAAAATTAAAAAAAAAAAAAAATGACAAAAATACAACTAGACATCAAAAGCAACATTCCTGTAAATTTGTAGGAAAATCCATTCAACAGTTTTAGAAGAGAAGTCGCCCCAAAAAGCTCTGCATGGAAAACTACAGCAAATGCCTTTAAGTAAGAATCTGAGTGAAAATGAAAATTCCCATTATCCCGCCTTATAGGTGTAACATGCCCACTGATTTTTGCATTGAGTTTTGTAGTGAATTAAAATTTAAATGCCATGTTGTCATTCATATCTAGGACCAAATTAACAAGAAATCCGTGGATTCACATGTCTCGCCTAACGGGGGCTGGACTTAAAAATAAAACGGTCAATGATGCTTAAATGAGGTAGTAAACATTTTAGTAACTAAAAACAATGGAGTTTGCCGTTTGCTGAGATGACATTTAAGTGCATTTGTTTAAAAATAAAATGCCATTCTATTAAAAACAAGAGTCCCAAGAGGGCCTGTGGATGCTCTACTGGCTAAAACGGCTCTTAGATCAAGGGTTGTCGACCTAAAATTCCCATCAGTAGTTTTTTTTAAAACATTGCAAAAACAGGGATATGATGGCCTTAGATCGCTCACCTGGTAAGCATGGGCAATAAGTCTGCTGTGTCTAGTCTGGCATTGGTATTTAAAACGGGGGGGGGGGGGGGGGGGGTATATTAACATTCTAAACAAATATGGTAAAGATCAGATAAAAAATGAAGTAACTACAGATTTAACAAAGGAAAATACAATATAGCATTTTTCAACAAATCAAGGGCCATACCCTGTCGTTACTAACAAGATCTAGCTGGTTTTCGAACTTGTACGGGGGGGGTGGGGGGGGTTATATTAACATTCTAAACAAATATGGTAAAGATCAGATAAAAAATGAAGTAACTACAGATTTAACAAAGGAAAATACAATATAGCATTTTTCAACAAATCAAGGGCCATAACCTGTCGTTACTAACAAGATCTAGCTGGTTTTCGAACTTGTACGAGATTTCATTGATATACCGTGATTTGCACAAATAGACATCATACTGAGGCTTCCTGTCAAATTTTGTAGAAATCCAACAAGCCATTTCGGAGGAGTAGCACAGACAAGAAATTTAAAGTAAAAATGTGAAAGTGCCACAACTCCGTCATAAATCAGCGAACTGGAACAAAAGCGTGATATGCACAACTAGACATCTTACCGATACTTCCTGCCAAGTTTCGTCGAAATCCAACAAGGCGTTTTGGAGGAGTAGAGCCGACAAGAAATTTAAAAGTAAGAATGTCAAGAATGTAACTCTATCAAAAATCAAGGAACCGAAAAAAAAAACGCAATTATAGGCACAACTAGAAATCATAGCAATGCTTCCTGCTAACATGGCATTAACATCAAAAAAATAATTTAAAAATGTAGTTAAAAACAATGAAATTAAAAAAAAATAAAAAAATAAAAAAAAATAAAAAAATTATATATATATTTATAAATTATATACGAATTTAAACAAACAAAAAATATATTAATAACAAAAAAAAATATACTAATTATAAAAAAAAAGGCAAAACATCTGGTAAAGTTTGGTAAAGATCAGATGAAAAATGAAAGCCCTATCATATTAACGAGGCAAAATATAGCATTTTTTAACTAAATCAAGGGCCATAACTCCGCTGTTACTAGTTCGATCTGGCTGTTTTTCGAACTTATGCGAGATTTCATTGATATTAACAATCTGTTAAAGTTTGGTAAAGATCGGATCAAAAATGAAGGCCCTTGGCCAGTAGAGCTAAAAATCATCAGCTCCAGAAAGTAGGTCAAGGTCATAGATGAAATCCATGCACCCAAAAAGATGCACTACCCAAGACACAACTATGTCAAAATAGAATATGTTTTCTTCCAAAGATTAAGCTATAAATTAGGTTTAAAACATCTAGTGCATAATTATAGTTCATGAGAAAGTGATGTAAATGTAACAATTAAAGTTATCTGCCCTTTGCTTGGATAGTGAAGGTCACATCCACATTTGCTTTGTCACGTTGCAATGTTTGAAAGGTCTTAGTGCATACAGTTTGTGAAAAAGTGACCTAAACGCAAAAGTTGAAGGTAAAAATTATTAAGTTATCTGCCCTTTGCTTGGAGGGTCAAGGTCACTTCCACATTTGCTTTGTCACGTTGCGATGTACCACCCAAGATACAACTATAAGCAAAATTTCTAGTGCATACAGTTTGTGAAAAAGTGACCTAAACGTAAAAGTTGAACCTAAAAATTATTAAGTTATCTGCCCTTTGCTTGGAGGGTCAAGGTCACTTCCACATTTGCTTTGTCACGTTGCAATGTACCACCCAAGATACAACTACAAGAAAAGTTTGAAAGGTCTAGTGCATACAGTTTGTGAGAAAAGACCTAAACGCAAAACTTTAATGTTGATGCGCCGCCGCCGGAAAAGCAACACATATGTCTCTTTTTTTCTTCGAAAAGGCGAGACAAAAATGAATAACATTTTCATCACAAATGACACATAATTATGCTGCCAAAAAGTCCACAGAAAAGTGGGAGTCATGTATCTTCTAAGAAAGAACTTGTCTCATGAATGAATACTCCTTTTAAAAACATAAACACTGAGATGCAAAAATAGTGTATTCAAACACTCATTTCCATATAAGCAAAATAAATAATTCAATATTCACAATTTTAACATGACAATGCTTGAAAAGTGTAACAAATAGATCAACGAAACGTCTAGCTGCCGAAATAGTTTGGTGCCGAAGTGTCCTGGAATCGATGTAACTGGTATAGTGACTGATTTCTCGCATTAGAGTAACTACTGTCTGAATCCTGTCACTGAGAAATGCCCGTATCCAGTTTTCTGTATTTTTCCCAAATTTTATGAACGATCACGCTAAAATTCACAACTGATTATGCACCCAAGTGTAAGTAAAAAACTGTACCTTAATAATAGATTAGTTTGGTTCTTTAACAAGCTCGGAGAAAGACGCTTGGGACACTACTTGCAGACTATGAGACTACTTGCAGACCTCATCAGGTAATCCAAGCCTTCTCGGACCCTAAAAGCCTTTTTTGTGGCTTTTTAGGCGTACATAGCCAGGCGAAATATCAAAATGGTAAAAAGGGCTGGTAAGGTCAGAGAAGGCTCGGATTATACATCAGCCTCAGGCTTTGAGTGACTGAGTCGAACACTGCGCCGTGTGGCTGTGAGTGTGAGCTGAGTGCACGGGATTGAACAAAAAAAAATTATACTGTCTTTAGACACTGAGCAAACATAACCATTTAGTAATACGGCACAGCCCTAATACTGGCAAAGCCCGACAATAGGTTACACGTAAGTACACGTATGTAAATGAATAAATATGGTAAACACACTAACTAACACAACTAATTTTCATAATGCGTCCAACTTCATCTCCAATGAAATGGCGACAATTATAACCGAAAAAAATAATTTAAAAAATTGTGAAAACAGTACAGTACAGACTGAAGGCAGTACAGACAGTACAGTTCTAGAAGGCGATCAGTCCACTGCTGTTCCTGTAACTTCAGGGGTGCCCCAAGGGTCAGTTCTGGGCCCCCTACTTTTTCTTCTATACATAAATGACCTACCATCCAATATAAATACACAAGTTCGCCTATTTGCTGATGATACAGCAGTTTACTTAACCGTCAATTCAATTTCCGATTGCAACACACTCCAACAAGATTTCCATCAGCTTGAAATCTGGGAAAATAACTGGGATATGGAATTCAATCCTTCTAAGTGCCAGGTTCTTCACATTTCAAAATCTAAAAACATTATAAAGCATCAATATTTTCTCCATGGCCATATCTTGGAATCTGTTTTCACATGCAAAATATGTAAGCATGGATATATCAACCTACATGAGCTGTAACACCCACATTTCAAGGATCTCTACAACTGCAAATAAAACCCTGGGCTTTCTAAAAAGAAATATCACCACTAAAAACCAACAGGTCCGTCAGCTTGCCTATAAAACTCTTGTGCGTCCAAAAGTGGAATATTCATCAACAGTCTGGAGTCTGTATACAATGACCAACATTAATAAAATCGAAATGACCCAGAGACAGACCATCAGATGGGTGAAGCACGACTTCTCACCTTACTCAAGTGTCACTGCTATGCAGGAAGGTCTGGGCGTGAGAACGCTTGAATACGGGAGACTTGATGCAAGACTTGTTATGTTCTTTAAGATCTACCATGGTCATGTTGCTATTAATTTGCCTAATTATATTCAGAATGACAAAATCAATGCACTAATTAAGCTTTAGGCAGATCCAAGTCTCCAAAGACTATCAGAAATATTCCTTTTCAGAAATATTCCTTTTTTCCACATTCCACTGCCAAGTCACATTGTAACCATCCCAGGCCCTGATCTTGATTCGTTCAAGCAGGCTGTGGCTACAATCCAGTACTAGGCCAGCGCACTGTTTTTATCTTTCACCTTTTAGTCTCATTAACCTAACTTTCCTTTTTTCACTATTGATAATACAACCCTTTATTGTCAATTTTTATCCTCTCACTTCTTACGAACGGCGCGCAATTATTCCTGCCTGTAACACTTGAAAAAGGAGTCGGCAGTACAACATAGATAGCATGTGACGGCATGTGCGTGAAAATGGGAAAATTAGTTTTGAACTATTTGCAAGTAAAAGTTAGGCAAATGCAGTCTGGCAATGGAGAAGGGATGGGTTACTTTCAGATGCATCTGTGACATTGTACTTATCTTTACCTTAAAATATTTCTAATGTATTCTAGCATAAAAACAAATCCGGAAGACAATCCACGGTATTGAGCTTCGCACGAATAGAAGCCCCGATTAAGCATTCATATTTTGGTAAGCTTCGCCATAACGAAGCCCACAGCCATGAGTCGGCCCTTTTTTCAATTCCTTGGTTGACCTTTTTTTGACGTTTTCAAAGAGAACTGCATGTTAGAGAATATGAAATAGGCACTACCTAGGCTATGTAACGGGCAAAGCTGTTATTGATGAAATTTCTTTTTTTGTTATCTGTTAATGAGAACATTTATTTAATCTTTATTACCTGTTATCATCACCCCCCCCCCCCCCCCCAACCACCCCCCCCCCCCCCATTCAATTAGCACTTGTCCTGTAGCCCGAGGCTAGCATAAATGCTGCCGGGCTAGCAAAGTCTGTGTCTGGGTAGTCCCGATGGGCTAGTAATAAAAATGATTCAAATAAGAAATACATTATAAATCGATAGATTATGTAGTGACAGCACTGTCTAACAGGTCTTTTAAAAATCTGATATTTCCAAAGTTTCAATAAATGTAAAAATCGTATAAAGAAACCGAAACTTGAATTAAAATATTATTTTCTGTTGAATATTATATTGGGCTAGTCAATTTTGAGCAGGTCTAGTGATTTTACACAACTACTAGACCACCACCGGTCTAGTAAACTAAAAATGTTAATTTCTAGCCCTGCATTCCTCCCCTCCCACACACAATTAATTGTATCGAACTTTGCCCGTTATCTAGGCAGTGCCTATTTCATATTAACACGTTAGATTACCTTTCTGTAGCGAGGAATCAAATAATGTATTAAACATTCGATTACTGACTTTTTATTTTGGGGTTTCCCAGATTTCCTATTTTGGGAATCACGGAAGTGTCTCGGTTATTTCCATTAAAAATATGTATCCAAGAAGTTGCGATTCCTTGAAAGCGTCTATTCGCCATGACACATGACTGGTTTTGTAATTGAATTCACTATTCAATGAACGTCTGATTGATACTCAAGTCCGATCAACTTGTACCAGTCCAAGCACCTGCAATACCGAATACCGGAAGTTTCTATTGGGACGACGTGTACCGGTGTATTTGTAATACTATTTTCATTCACAATGAAGAGTGGATGACTCTGAACTAATTAAGTTTAGTTATTTACGATCAAATGCTTCTGATATATACTGAAACACCTGTTACAATACAAAAGGTTAGTCAGGATTTCAGCAATTGTGGATCTTTGATATGGTTTGAAAGTGGGTGGGGTAACGTTCTATATTTTTCTTTTTTTCATTTATTTATCTTTTAACCATGTGCAGACGCCCAGAAAGAAAGCTACTCATTATTCTCGAAAGATGGTGAAGTACAATGAATAGACAGATAGATTTTAGTATAAGGTAAAATCCCTTAGTTTCCGCAATTGGGTTTGAGTTGCCGCAGTTGCTTTTTGTTTTAATCCGAGCCTTCTCAGACCTTACCAGCCCTTTGTACAATTTTGATATTTCAACTGGATGTGTACTGTCAGAGCGGTTTCTATAGTAAAAACATGGGGATCTCCTCTCTCGTTACCGATTTGAACCAAAATATTTGTTAAATTAATCGTTTTAAAGTTGTGACGGTCAACCCTTTTCAGACGAAGTTAAAAAATTTCAAGAGTCACATGATCGTGACTGATGCGGCGATTAATATTTCCTGCAAAATTCGGACAATTTCAATATTGCTACAAACTTTTCCTTTTGGCACTCGCAATTCTCTGAACAACATTCAATTGTTTATCTTTTAATTTTAAATCCTAAATAAAGTTTGACTCCTAAAATCCCTCCATGTTGTCAGTTGATCGTGGAGTTATTTGACGAGGGCAATATGAAAGCGCGAGAATATTACGGGAATTTAATTAATATGCAAAATGACAATATGACGGATATAGTAAAGTTACTAAACAAAACCTTACTTCAGTTTCAAAATATAAATGTGTTTTTGAGCCACTACAATCAACAAAGGTGCAGTTTTATCATTGCAGCTTGGCAGGGTTCTGGAAATATTTTGAAATATTTTGAAAATCCACTTGCCCAGGGATTTTCAAAAGTCACTTGCCCTGCACATAATGTCTCTTGCCCCACATTTAAGAACACTTAATTGCCCCAAAAATTGGCGCTGTACCATTATTCGGAAGGTCCAAATGACGTTCAGAGATTATTTGGAAACAATTTCTGAAAGTAGCTATGTTTATGGTTGGAAGGTCACGGACATAATTGACGCGATTTCATTGGCCGATGGACACACGTCTGACGGTCGTAATGCCACAAATTAAGCTGCCTGGGGCGAGATTGTTGATTGTACCGAAAGTTGTTTGATCTTATTAACAATCGCTAGCGGCAAAAACATCGGCCAGTTTTATTCAGTTATCAAAATGAAATTATGATATGGCTAGTTTGCCACTTGATTTGTTCTGGAATGGAAATGTCTGTCGGGCAAGTGGCGGGCAACCAGATTTGCGAAGGTCACTTGCCCGCACCCAAAATCCACTTGCCCGGGGCGTCGGGCAATCATATTTCCGGAACCCTTATTGGTATCAATTTATTTTGCTAAATTATCGTAAAAAATCGACCCAACGCCACAGACACTGTTGAAAGTGTATTTTTTCAGTCATTCATAACTTTCGCATCCGGTCAACTTCTGGTAGGTTAAGATATTCAGTAGGTGAAAATAAAAGGGTTTACTCGTACTTTATCCTCAATCTATACATGTATATGAAAATATTTAGACCATGATTTAAATTAAATGTATCGATATTGGTGTTTTAAAATCAGACAACACCAAAAGAAGATACATAGATGTGCACAAAAAATAAAGCTTTTAATATAATTATCACTACAAACTAGGACTAAAGTCAGTTGAGCACCAACGATAAACACTGAGTTTACCCCCTACCAGAATGTGGAGGTCTTTTATTTTATTGATCAGTGATTGGTCAAATTATTTTGATGATGTCATGCGAAAGTTATGAATCCCCGCGTTTTCACTATATGAGTTCCTCTGACACTAAAAAGCCACACAAAAAAGGGCTTTTATGATTAGAAGGCTCGGATTAGGTTTGTTGTAGGCGCTGACACATACAGCATGGGGGAGGGATGGTATGGGGATAGTGACTGCCTGCATGGAATAAACCAGTTCATATTTTCATTGTGGGAAATTATAAAAATATAAGCATGTTTTATTATTAAATCTGATATATTTAGTGTGTTTTTTTTATTATTATTTTTTGAGATGCCAATTCTTCAATTAGTTATCGAAGTTAGCCATGGAAAAAGCAAACTGTCGATCCAGCATTAAACTCAAATAAAATCATAAATTAACAAATATTGCATTTTTAAAACAAAAACATGCTATTCTGTCATTAATCTCGGATAGTCAGAATAAAGACATCTTTTCATAACGATGTGCATGCATAGTCCCTTTCGCTCAACGTGTTTAGAATCTGTTTGATTGAATCACCTTGTTTTGATTTACCACTTGGTAATGTGAAAGGAGCTGTTTCATTGACTTATAAAAATACATGGTTATTTGATTGGATAATATTGTTACTGGGTCAAGTGTTGTGTCATCAATTTTGATCGGATAATATTGATGCTAGATCAAGCGTTGCATCATCATTTGTTATTGTTCGCTGGGGTCACTGCTAGCGATACACAGCTAGCCTAACACGGTGACAACATCAAAATCATCTCTATCTCATTGAAACATGTATAAACTGTACGTGCACTTGACCTTAATGTGTATTTCACACTTGGTCTGACATCCGGTGCATGATTTACATCCTGCATATAGGGGCTCGGTAAGTTGTATGTTTCAGACAATGGCAATATCTAAAGCACTGCACATAGAATTTAAAGTACAGTGCTAATAGAGAATTTCAAGTTTAAAGAACCTTACCTGCCAAATAACGGCAAAATTACTCTACGAAACCGTTGAACAAAACTCTATCCAGGAGTTCAGGTCATATAACAATGTATATATGTGTCAATTAAAATTTGTTTTTTTTAACGGGTCCTTAAAATACACGTGATTGAATATGCGTAAATGATTAATGAGTTGGTAAAGTAGTAGTAAATTCGACGCTCCAGTTTTGGGGTTTGGCCTGGCTGGTTATTAAAAGCTGTTTATATTGTGTCTATAGAGTTTGGATTCTCAAAATATGTAAGTTAACTTAGGTCTATACCTCGTCATCATTAGGTTTAGAAACGGTGTACATATTTTGTAAAAACTGGCTGTTGGCAGGATAGTTACTTTAAAGGGACACATGGCAATCTTTATTTTTTAAAAACTCACGGCGTCCCGCTAGTTTTTCAGCATAACTTTCATTTTTTCAATCATTAATAGTAATTATAAGAATAGCATTAAACAATTTGTTTTTGCATATTATTAATTTTTGATATTATTGCACCAATAATATATTAAAACTTGTAGTATAATAAGACGAAATAGTGAATACTCAAAATTTGATTATTTAAATGTGACCAGGGTAGAAGTAAAAATGGTACTGGATATATAAAACGAGACCCATTTCAAACACTAAAGATTGCCATGTGTCCCTTTAAAATCAGGTATAGCAACATGCTTTGCCATATATACATAATTAAAAGAAGAAATAGATCTATGTATAATTATGTGGTCTTATGTATACGTAAAAATATGTCTTTATAAACCACATTGTGACATGTATCGAAACTGACATTAAAGTATTGGCAGTAAATGAAGGATTCAACACTAATGGTAGCCCCAGGCAACGCATGTAATTATGTATGCGTAAACAAAAAAGTAACTTTTCTGATGAACTAAAATAAAATGACGCTCATATGTACCACAAAAACATCAAATTGTTGATACCGTCTGTTTGTTTGGTGTTTCACGTCATATTTAGCACATGTTAGGACATTAAAAAAAAATTATGGTAGGAGAAGATCACTTTTTTCCTGGGTAGAACCCATACTGTATAGTATACCTCCCGCCATCCGTAAGAATCAACACTTCCTCTCTTGAGTTGAGCTCCTAGTGAGATTCAAACCTGCAGCAGTGAGAGATACAAATTCAGGTTTTATAAACTGAAAGAAATTATCATAATTACAATCATTAAAGCGTCTCCGTGGCCGAATGGTTAACGACGTTGCGTTGTAAACCTTCGCCTCTCACCGATGCGGGTTCGAATCCCACTGGGAGCTCGACTTGCTAGTGAGAAAGTGTTGATTCTTACAGATGTCGGGAGGTGTACAGTACTGGTTCTACCCAGGAAAAGTGGGTGGTGTGCCTCCACCACAAATAATCGACCGTCATATATAATCTTACATGTGTTGAAAATGACGTAAAATCACCATACAAACAAACAATCATTTAAGGCGAGAGTTTGCAGTTGGTCCACTATGTGTCCAGTTCATTTTAAGCTCGACTTTTCCAAAGGAAAAAATAGCTACTGTCATCACTTGATCGTCGTCTGCGTCCCTTGGTTAAAGTTTCTATGTAAGCTTGTTTTACGTTCAAGTTTCATACATTCAGTTTTCTTGTTAAGTCCATTTCTTCCACACCAGATGCCTTACAGCTTTCAAAATGTACAAATGTTTATAACTACATGACGGCAGAATGTTTCAATGAAAAGTAGGTCAATATGAATTACCTTGACCTACTTTTGGCACTTATACATTATTAGTTTGTTAGAACAAAGGCATAACCAGTTTAAAGTATAAACATTAATATCATAATATTATTGATTCATAATGCTTTTTCCGTTATTATTTCAGGGTACAACAATAACAAGTAGTTATGGCAGATGAAGTATCCGCACCGGCTCAGCCGAATGTTGTACGGCTCTTCTTTAAAAGGATTGGAGAGGTAACAATATAAAATAAAACTTTTTAAAGGGACTGTAGGCGATCTGGAAGAGTTATTGGTGTCAATCAAAACACAAAAATGCCTCATAGTATCAGCCTGAAGCTATGATGCGTGTTGATGCAGTGTAAAGGCAGTCACATCGTTCTAAATACACATGGCTTGTGTTACATGTATGTCTGGCAGGGTATATGCTATAAAGTGTAAAGTGTGAAGTAAAGAAAAGATGATTTGGGGAGTGAGTGCCACTAATTAAATCTGGTTTATTGCCCAATTTGGTCATGATTAAAGGAGAGCAGTATCTTTGATTGGTATTTTAACACATGGGGATAAATGACGGGTTTTAATGGATAATTTAATTCAACGTTTATCGTGTATTAGTAGAATGATTTTACGAAGTAAATCGTCAGTTTGGTAGGTAGATGTTTTGTAATTATGTAATAATAACTCAGTCTAATAAGGTAGCATATTTAACTGATTTTTTATCGTGTATTAGTATGTTGATTAATCGATATTCTCGGGATCTTTAAAGAGAAATCGTCAGTTTGCTTACTGCAGTTCAGTGAAGATTTTGTAATTGTATAATGATTTCTCTATTAAATAATTAAGGTTGCCACCAATTGCATTTGTAATTAGAATATTAGCATATAATGATGTTCGCAAGACTGATATGTCTTTTATTCTGTCAGAAAGTGATTTCCTAGCATTTTTAATTCCAAGATTTTGAAATAGAAATATAATAAAATATGTTTTTTTTATTATGTCATTCATTCCTTATGATACAGATATATACGCCAAATCTCTTCTTTTCAACTGGCATTTAAAAAAAAATTGACGGAAGGGGGAACCACCCACATTCCCGCACCCATCCCCCTTTTTCCGCAAAAAAATGCCACCACTTCTTAAAAAAATCCTGGGGAAAGCCCTGAGTATGCTTCAGTTTCGTAAGCATTAAATTAAGCCACATTTTTGTTTATAAAAATGTTTGTTCTAGAAATCTCGACAATTCGGCTTGTTTTTATCGCGAAATCAATAATTAATATTAGTTCAAAATGGGGTTATACTGCTAACAGTTGAACATCTTATTCAAATGCAAGCATGAATGTACTTCGATCACAAAACAAGAATTTATAGGAGCTCGACTTGTCAAGTGCAGTCTTCACGAAAAACATTTTGAGCTACTAGCCCGTCGAGCATGCAGTGTTTTTTTATGTGTTTTGTGAATGCAGCCTGTGTCTGTGCCATTGTGAAAAATAGCGGCATTTTTCTAGAAATTGTGAAAATTGTGAAATATTATAACAAAAGAAAAAGAAACTTTTTTCACTTTTAATTTCACAGTTTAATATCCCTTGGTTTTAAGTTTTGTTTTTGGTAAATACAGACTAGTTTTAACACCAGCGTATATTAAGACTAGTATCCTTACTGGTCTGTATTTACCCTAAAAAAAAAAAAAAAAATTCTTCAGATTGTGAATTTTTTGGATATAATTGTGAAAAAAGTATACTTTTTGGCATTGTGAATGGGGCCGAATAACGGCCCCAAATTAGGCATAAAAAAAACACTGGCATGTGACTTCCAAAGATTTACTAGCCCGAACACATTTCTACTGAGTCACTTACCCAAATTTTTTAACGTGTAATTTGAGTGTTATTTTTAGACAGATATGTATATTGTCACAGAAAGTTACATTTTCTGTAGAATGATATCACAAATAATTAAATAAAATGAAGAACTTGATTGTTTTGACATTTTATTCTCTCAGTCATTGGGTCTAAAAATTACGGGTTCTGTTTATTTCATAACGTGTTGGTTTTTTGAGTCACTAACGTCTGCATTACTTTTTTTCTGCCCGGTTACGCTCTTTCAAAATAATGATTACGAAGAAAGCTCATCGTAGGTTACAAATTAGACAGGAAATGATCTTCAGTTCATTATCAGTTAGGTTTATATCGCGGTATTGAATCACTAAATATTTCTCCTTCGTCCCCAACGTCGTTTGAAAACAGCAAATAAAATTGAAAAACAGTCTGTTCTGAAACCGAAAGTTGTTTCCGGCGATGTATAAACAAAATAAATCGACTTTCAAATTAGTTTACAAGCTGTCGTTAACTTTCTGGTCTGATTTTGTTTCGATTCATTTTGGCATTACATTTTCGTCTAATTTTTAACACGCTTGACATTAACTTGCAAAATTTACATGCCCGACATGATTTTCACTGACTTCGGGCTGCCGGCTAATTTCGAAGACTGCCAGTGAAGAAGTGTCGGTTCTTACGGATGACAGGATTTATACAGGAATGGTTCTACCCAGGAAAAGTGGGGTGGTCTGCCTCTACCACAAAAAATCAACTGTCATATATGCTAACGTGCTAAAAACCATCTAAATCCTAGTGTGTTGGCATATGATTTTAATAGAAAGTATAAATGTATCTATTAATTTGAATACATATCTGGTATCATAAAGTTATCTTGTTTATTTCAGATTCAGCAAGGTCTGCTAGACAAGGCAACTCCTCATCCTGGTATACGATGGGTCATAACAACTCTGCTCTTTTTATTATATTTCCTCAGAGTGTATTTATTACAGGTTAGTACTTTACACAGTTTGTTCCGTAGTCTTAGTTGTTTATACAGGTAGCTGAGTACCTTGCTGTGTTCCGCTTTTCTACATTCACAGCTCTGGTAGCATATTTTTTCAAGACAAACGAACGGTTGCAATTAAGTCAGCGGTTTTTTCTTGATCTTTTAAGACTACATTATGTCACTTAGATCCCAATTATATTCACATACAGTGTTTTTTCTGTATTTTGGGAACATAACCATACCACCCCAATTGGGAATTTCAGCAGGATTTTAAACTGGAAAAAAAGTAGTAAAATTCATTGCATAATTGTATTGTTAATACTGTTTATACAGTTCACTGTACAGTAATAAATCATATCATCTCACAAATAAGGCTCAGGAGAGAGCTGTCTCTTGTCTCATGTTTTTGAACTCATTGACAATTTCAGTCAATCTGTCTGTTTACTTTTAGCTGACTACTGATTGTGGTTTGTAACTGTATAATGTCTACAACAATGACACTGTACACATCATCAGCATGATGAAATAAATACACCTGACAATGGTCATTCTCTGTTTTGTTTGTTTATATGCCCACTCGAAACAAATAATGGCTATAAAAATGGCCCCAATATGCCATATAAGCAGTAAAGCCAACTTTATAAAAATCGTAAAAAGTTTGCCGTAAATATTTACTCACCAAAAGTTAGGCCTTACATACTATAAAGTTAAAAAAATGTATGGCAGCTCCCACCACCGAATAGTGAGTGGGCATTTAGCATTGGCCATGTCCATCCGTCTTTCCGTCCGTCCCGAGAAGTTTGTATGTCTATATCCTCCCACACTTTCAACCGATTGCTTCGAAACTTTACAAGATGTTTACCTATGATGTCAAGATATGCATATCATTTCGGCGTCAAATCGACCCAGTATTACCAGAGTTATGGCCCTTTTTTGTCAAAGGTTACATTAAAATATCTCGAGTGTCTATTTCCTCCCACACTTTTCAACCGATTGCTTCGAAACTTTACAGGATGCTTACCTATGATGTCAACGTATGCATTTTATTTCGGTGTCAAAATCGACCTAGTATTACCGGACTTTGGCCATTTTGTCGTCAATTTTACGTTATTAATATAAATAAAAATATCTTGTGTCTATTTCCTCCCACAATTTTCCTCCATTTCTTTTCAAACAGGATGCTTACGTATGATATCAAAATGTGCATACCGATTCGGCATCAAAATTAACCCAGTATTACCAGAGTTATGGCCCCTTTTTCGTCAGATTTTATGTTTTAGGCGGGGCATCCGTGTCCCATGGACACATTTCTAGTTTATTTTGGAGATGCCATGTACATGTTTATATCATTTTCTATTTATTTTGAAAAAGGTGACTTACCTACCCACTGCCTCAAGGAGAGGTAGGGTTTTTACAAACTTAAATATTTTAAGGATTGCCTATTAAAGTGTTAACCCCTGTCTTAACCATTATGCTGTCTTATTTTCAGGGCTGGTACATAGTGACATATGCCCTAGGGATATATCTACTGAACTTATTTATAGGGTTTCTCACACCCAAGATAGACCCCAACATGGATAGTGATGGTAAGTGGACCTTATCACAATATGTATTAAACAACCAGCAATGACTTATGAATAACTATTTAAGCAATCTGGAAATGGCATATGATAAATGCAGGCTATTCCATTTTCTTGCACAGTTATCTGACTTAATATCATTTTGTCACTTTTAATATTAGTTTTAGGAAATTTAGAATATCTGACAACATTAATGTTAAATGCAAAATAAGCTAGAAAGTAAGTATTCCTGCTATTCAAAATAATAAGGGCTATTCCATTAAAACATGCGTGAAACCCCAGGAAGGCAATTTTGAAATTGAACACCCACCATGGATACGAAATTGAGTTTTAAGAATCATATTTCGTAAAATAGGGTGCAACCCATAAATGTTTATTAAATTGCCTTCCTGGGGTCTCGGGTATGTTTTAGTGGAATATCGCTAATAGTAATAATAATCAAAATGGTGGAGAAAATACCAGATATATAATACCTCAACCGTGTCCCCTGTGTGGTATTGATAGCTAGGTATAGTGTACACTAGACCTGTAACGATACACTCGAATATTCGGTATATCGAGTATTTTTCTTGAACAAATGCGTATTCATATTCGCCACCCACTAAACCGAATATGTGCGATACATCTACGCAGTCAAATCCAACATTCACGGAGGCCAAAATGATCAAATTGTTTTGTATTTGATGTTTAAATCAAAGCAAATCTGGAAGTGCAATCAGGGCTTCCACTAAGGTTCAAATTTAGGAAGTTTAAACTTCCTGCATATCTAATTTGGAAGTTCATGGGAAACATTTAGGAAGTTCCCGTGTTTGGGCATGGCATTTATACTCAGTTGAGTCAATGATTTTGCGTGGTGTTTGGGGTGCAGGGGGTGAGGGAGGGTGATCTAAGAAGGATATTTATAATCATAGATATGTTTATAAAAGAAAATATTTGATGACATCATGATATAAAAAATTGCCTTTGCGTGTCATACCCCACCCACAGGTTTTATACAGTGAATTACATTGCAAACACTTTTCGATTCATCCGTCCAGGAAAGCTTTTAAATCGGCATACATTAATGAAAAGTACTAAGTAAAACTGTCAAGTGTAGGAGTAAATGTATCAGTTTCTTTAATTTATTATCAAAGCAATCGATTGTTTTTGCCAATGCTATTTTCACTTCCTTGTTCAGACTCCATTCGCGAAGAGTTCTTTCCCCTAGGTTAGAGATTATTACAAGTTGTTGGTCTATCAATACTTCGTTTCTCTTTGTTACTTTGATAAATACATTGAAAAATGACACACAAATATAAAAGAAAAAGCGTAAAAAGTATAAGCTGTTGTGGTTAATGAATATAAATTAAGCGATTTGGCGTCGAGATTATACTGCTTCTTTCATTTTGTGAAATGCGCGGCTAGGCCAAGTTTCTAATTAAAACTCTCCTTACGCCAGCCACGTGTGTGACCCTTGATAAAACTGGACAAAACCGGTTTTATCTGTCAATTACAGGCTCCACTGAGTTTTAATTGCTTCACAACTTGTTTCCTCAGCTGTCTCAAATGAAATTAGATTAGATGGGCGGGGCTATAATCGGTAATTTACACAAATGGAACGTCCGTAGTAAAGATTCGCGGTGTACTTTGAAGTTTTTGGAAGTACACTGTACGCCTTTGATGTTAATTTTCGCCGTACAACTATGATTTTTGGACGTAATTTACGGCCGTATGCCCGTTAACAGAAGCCCTGTGCAATTAAAGCACACGTTGAATACGGCATCCCTACAACAACGATTTTAGTACTGCTGGAGACTACTACTGTAGTATCTGCTCAAAAGGCTGCTCTCCCTTCTGATAATGTTGATATACTGTGAATCTTTAACTAGCATAGTTAACAATTCGACATGGAGCATATCTCGTTTGAAGTGGGGTCATGAAGTTGATGACTATTTATATTGTTTTAATTTAGTTTAATAGTGTATTTGAATAAAAGATGCAATGTTTAAGCATGTTTTTGTTTGTTTTTAGACTTCAAAGCAAACCATCAACATAGACAATACATTACTTAAACCGTTAAACACAAGGGTCTTTAATAACAGCAGTGTCATTGACTATTTAATATGGTTTTATTGATTTGATTTTTGTATTTGCGAATTTTTATGCTTATTCGCTACTCCATATTCATGATACGACACGTATCAAATTGCCACCAAGTGTATTCGTTACAGCCCTAGTGTACACACACCGTTAATTGAGTGCTATATTTGTGTTTGATGTGTATTACAGCAGAAGATGGCCCTGAGCTGCCAACTAGGTCGAGCGATGAGTTCAAACCCTTCATGAGAAGATTACCTGAATTTAAGTTTTGGTGAGTGACCGAGCATACATTTACATAAATAAATTCCATGCAATGAGAGCTTATACTTAGATCTGCCTGCACTGTTGCTCTAGCTGAAATTGTTGCCACTACATCTGTTTCTCTGAACTCAACATACCATTGGAACTTGGGTCATTGGAGCATATGGGTAGTATTATCTCAATGTGACTATGTTTTTTTTGTCTGAACTTGCCTTTTAATTCATTTGTATGTGCAAGTTTACTTTTTTCAAGTCATTGGGCTATTACAGTAAAGGCTCTTTTGGATGTGATGTGTAGTTTATTTATATTAAATCATATGTTCATTTACTTTTAACCCTTAACCTGCACAACTATAATAGCCTTTATGTCCATAACCCACAGGCTGATCAGGGTTTGCTATGTCTGGCTGCTAATCAGTCATTTCCCCCAAAACACCCTTTTGTCACATAACTGGAATGGTCTTAATTCAATGAAAGAACAGTATTATATATATATAGCGGGTTAGGGGTTAAATCACTTCATACATTTTTAACTGTGAGTCAAACAATTGAAAGCAATTATACTTGTCGCCGAGTGTCCATCTGTCCGCCCCAAAAAGTTTTGAGTGTCTGTCTCCTTCCACAGTTTTCAAAAACATATTTTGAAACTTTACAGGATGCTTTCCTGTGATTTAAAGAAGTGCATGTCGATTCTGCGTCAAAATCGACCTTGTGTTACCGGAGTTACGGCCCTTTTTTCTTCAAATTTTACGTTAAAATATCTTCTGTGTCTGTCTCCTCCCACAGTTTTCAACTGATTCTTTCAGTGGGGGCATCCATGGATACATTCCTAGTTTTTAAATATTTACTTTAAAATTTATCTTTCACTGCTGTTTGTTCTGTTGGCTTGGTTAGCAATGTTCAGCTTTAATAAATAACATTTAAAATTTAGGCAAAATAACTATGGAACAAATTGTTATTGTTAAAAAAAAAGAAAAAAAAAAGAAAAAGGTCTGTTTAGGGCTATTCCATTAAAACACATGTGACCCCAAGAAGGCACTTTGAAATTGAACACCCATCCATAGATGCAAAATTTTAAAGAACCAAATTCCAGAAAAAAGGGTTCACCCATAGATGTTTATAAAATTGCCTTCCTGGGGTCCTGATTATGTAGTAATGGATTAGCTCTTTCAGATTAAACAAGCATATTTTCAAGTTATTGAAGTTATCGTTGAGGCAATCACTATTACATAAAATACAGTAAAATACAATTTGCATCACACAGTGTCACTATTTTGCATTTGGTAACATAACAAATGAAAGCAACTTATGAAATGCATTTGTGACAAGTTTACAGAAAATTTCATTTTGAAACAATTCGAAATGCATAAATGTGCAAGACCCACTAGCTGCAGTGCAGTTACTTCCCTTGAACCACATATAATGTTCCCATTCCATATCAGATATGGTCATTCTGTACATTTTCTGTTTCAGGTACTCGGGCACCAAGTCAGTCTGTGTAGCTACTTTCTGTACATTTTTTGAAGCCTTTAACATCCCGGTGTTTTGGCCAATATTAGTGATGTATTTTATCATTTTGTTTACTATAACAATGAAGAGACAAATTAAGGTGAGTGACTATCATGTTTACGTGTTTACAATACTCCTAACATTTAAAGACTGTCTTTGTTCAGCATTCTTATGGATGGCGGGAGGTATACAGTACTGGTTCTGCCCAGGAATAAGTGGGTGGTCTGCCACAACCACAAACAATTTACCATCATACATAGCATATAATGTGCTGAAAATGATTGTCTGATAAGCAACACCCGGTATTTTACCGTGTAATGCTCCTTTTAATACTTTGTCAATTTCTTGGTTAACCTTTTTTGGTAAGCTCATCTCTCTGAAACTGCATGGCAGAACTTCATACAACTTCACACATGTATTCAGTATAAATAGTTACATGCCCAATGCAAGTCACATAACTCTGCAACCTATTTTGACAAAGTTATGACCCTTTTTATTCTTAGTCAATTTCCTCGTTAACTTTTTTCTGCAATTCATACACACACAATATGTGTATACCTATGTACCTGAAATTCATACACACCACAGTATATACATATGTACCTGCAATTCATACACACCACAGTATATACATATGTACCTGCAATTCATACACACAATATGTGTATACATGTACTTACGTACCTGAAATTCATACACACCACAATATGTGTATACATATGTACCTCAGGGTTTCCCCCAGAAAATTGTGAAGGCATGTTGTTCTGACATTACATTTACCAAACTGGGCTTGAAAAAATATACTTTTATGATTTTGGTGCAAAAGGAACAAGGATCACCCTAGAAATTCTATTTTTCTTCTTTTAAATCTGTTATTCATGAAAATTAAGAAAATCTTAAGGCATGTTGCTCTGATGAAGGCATGTTGTTTTTCCTTTCTTTTCCAGGAAGGCATGTTGCATGCGACATGCCTTTTGATCCTGGGGGAAACCCTGTACCTGCAATTCACACCACAATATGTGTATACATATGTACCTGCAATTTACACCACAATATGTGTATAAATTTTACCTTTTCAGCATATGATAAAGCACAGATATGTTCCATGGTCACATGGTAAGACGAGGTACAAGGGAAAGGAGGACACTGGGAAGGTTGTCGTGACCAAGTAACAGTCGTCACAAGCAGACAACATATGTACATGATCTGGATGTGTGATGAACGGTGAATCAGATTGAGTGGTGGTATTTAGAATGTTCAGCAACATTGATTTGTAATGGAGGACGTGTACACATTTACATATAATATCAAATTGATGAAACCATTTCTTAAAAAATAATAAGAGTTTCAAAAATATTAATGAAGATTTTGTTTAATAATTTCGAGAAAATGGATACAAAACAGGTGTTGCCATTGAATCACTTTTACTGATTCTTTATTACTTTGATATTCAGTGATCGCTTGTGAGTACAGATTCTTGTAGATTAGGTGAACTAGTTTCGGACATGTAAATTATATGTTTTTGTCGGCAGATTAATTTTGGTTTGTTGTGGGAAGAGGAGGTCTAATCAAAGACTTTCATTCAAACAATTAGGCTAGTTCATAGAGGCAATGCGTATGAACGCCAAAACAAACATATGTAAGTCCTATTTAGGACAAGATACAGGTATAAAGGTAATGTATTGTGTAGATGCTTGGTTGAGAATATATAATTTCATTTCCAAGAATTTAAGAGTATGACTGTGTATAAAGTT
Source organism: Cyrtodaria siliqua (assembly GCA_037043455.1). Classification (NCBI taxonomy): domain Eukaryota; kingdom Metazoa; phylum Mollusca; class Bivalvia; order Adapedonta; family Hiatellidae; genus Cyrtodaria; species Cyrtodaria siliqua. Next base: position 39,550 of record JAWPHD010005552.1, on the reverse strand, counting down.
TGTTTACTATTGTAAATGTATTTTTAGAGACTGGATAAACACTGTATGTATAGTATATAACAAATTACGAGCCATGGAATGTGATTTTTAATCAAATGCCACAAATGTTGGAACTGCCATATGTTAAGTATTTAAAGTATTGAGTGTTTTCATGTCAGTTTTAATGAAGGGTGTCATGTGACTTCACCACATGGTCAGGTTTGAGGCTTGTCTTTAAGCTGTCTATTTAATAAAGTTTTTAAAATCTAACAATAAATCATATCTTTTAAAAGGACATGGCAGTCTTGAGGTTGAAAACCAGCTTGCATAATTAGAAATAAATACAAATTTAGATTTTTTAGTTATTCCGTAAAATCTTTAATATATTATTGATGCAGACAGGGTCCCCTCTGGCTTAATATTTCTTTGCGCCACCACTTGCGCCAGATGAGATATGTTGGAGCCAAATTACTGTCCGTACAATCGATCTCGGAGAAAACTTTACTAGGGCTAATGGGTCATGTAGCATGTAAGCAGCAAATAAGCAAGCTTTCCATGCATTTTCAATGATCATTTAGCGTTGGGAAATAGGTCCTTAATGATTGCAAAAATGCAAATATGAAAAACACTAACATCAAAATTGTCATGTGTCCTTTTAATGACTATTTTGAATGTTAATGTGTTATTAAACTTCAAAACAAACCTTGCTAGAGCAGAAAAGTGGAAAAGAATATGCCTGGTTCTCTGTATAAAGCAACTCTTTATATGTAAGTGAAAAAAATAACGTTAATACCTTTAGCCACCACTGACGTGTATATAACAAGCGTTTGTTTGATAATGTAAAAAGTGCTACTCAGAGTTTGCTAAGCACCAAACTGTTTAAGCCTTTAAACTCGAAACTGTATTTTGTAGGGTTACATGCAAAAATAAACAAGAAATTTGTTTTCCAATCAAACTTTGACAATAAAATATAAATTTCACATAACTTAAACGTAAAACAATGTTAATAGTTGTTGACTTTCATACTGTTGGTAACACCAGCAACCCTAAAATGTCGAAACCTTTGTGAGGAACTTTATAAGATTGTTTTCTTCCGTTCCAGTGCTAATCACTTTGTACTATGTATATTATTGTTGTATAATATCAGGAATATGGAAATAAAATATATTTAAACCAAACCTTGGTGCTTAGAAAACTTAGTAGAATATAAAGGTTCCTTCCATTCCCCAACCTTACTATTGACATGTTGGACGTTATACATTTTAATTCTTCAGAGTTTGTGAGCATGGATGAAATATGTATGTGAGATGTTCATGTCATGGATATGAGTGTCATGATGTTGTTGTCTTTCTGTAAGATCTCATTAAGATATATCTGATGAAACAAATAAAATGAAGGCAAAATTTTAGTCATCGGGCTCTCTTTTTTTTTTTTAAAGAGCTTATATATACCGGTATTCTTTAGTGTTGTTTAGAGTATGATTGGTGTGTTAAGTTGACAATGATATATCATTACGTGGTCGCACCTTAATGCCACTAAGCGATGGGAAAGTTATATAAGGAGGATGTTATAACGGATATTTCAACAATAAAACCTGTTTACAAACATTTTTTACTAAAAAAATGCGATAACCAGTTTAAAATTACCTATTAAATGTTTTAATTTTACAATATGCAAACTTTTTAAGTCGAAATAAAGGTTTTATTTCATATCCCAGCCAACCCCATTTTCTTTTGTTGATGAAAGGGTTGGATGGGGTATGAAAGTTAATACTCGGACCACGTAATGTGTAGAGGGTCTTACATGAGTGCCTGTTGAATAAATTCAATATCAAATATTAAAGCACGAATGTGAGATTCTGTTTATCAAATAACTAAAAAAAAACTAACAAAGACCTTTTTAATGGAGCTTGCTTGAAGCTTTCTATATATAACGTCGTGATAACATTGTATGTTTTAATATATGATGCACAGTTTCGATGCATACCAAGCTGAATGGAAAGGAACGAACAATGATTCGGCCTTCATTTGCATATTTATTTCACTACTGTAGTATAATTATATCATCGCTTTATTTCACTCCCATACAGCAAGTTGTTTTAAGATAGAAAATCTGCTTTATTATCAATCAGGGATGGTCCCCGTGTGGTCGGGGGTTAAATACAACCACTGCAGATCCCGCTAGAGGCACCCTTCATGTTTATTTTGTCATTTTTTATCATGCTCATTCGAGGTCTTTAACATGACACCGCGTATGCAAACGTGGAAATGTGGCTCCATCGTAAATGGAGTGTCTACTGTAGAATTTGCAGCAACTCTGCAGTTCTGCAGGTTAGAAGGTTTGAGGCCCATTCACCATATTTTATCTTGATGTAAATGGAGGATGAGCCTGGCATGTTCATACCTGTTAGGTGCCATATAACCTTTCATGTATTGGTGCGCCGTAAAACCCAATTCAGTTCAGTTCAATCGGGGATGAATAAATACTTTCTTTTAATCAATGGGAACAGACAAGTAATCTGTTTTATGAGATTGAATTTCTTCAAAAGTATTTACCACTAATGTTTGCTTTCATCATTTTGTATATGCAGTAGAAGCTAGCTTTGTTGTCTACTGCAGTTGCCAAAACAACCCATTTAAAACCAAACAGTATTTTCTATTTCTAAAACCCAACAGATTGCAAACCTTTAGAGGGTCTGTACATTCTCTAGTGTATCCTTACATTTAAACCGTACTGGCTGTATACCAGATATAGTCATTTTTATGTTGGTTCTTCAATATATCTAAATCAAATCCAGTCATCTCATAAATATTTTCGCTGGTAGAGAAGCTTACCCCTTTGCCGTAAATATTCTGTGTTTACATTGTTTCTATTCTCGGTAACAAGTGTCACGTGACCGTTACTAAATATAGACTGAAATAGGTCTGTGGTCTGAGCTGAATGTAGTAGTTGTCATCTTCCGTTTAATACCGAATAACCCATATTGGCTGATGAAAACTTGTGTAGTTATTAATTGAAACATAAATATACCATTGCATTTAAATACACAAAAAAAAAAAATCAGAAAAAGATTATATCTACAATTAAAAATGATTTTTCCACTGTACCCATCAAGGGTAATTTACTTCACTTCGACGTTCATAATTTTAAGGTAAATAATTGTTCGCAAATTTAAATTGATTGTCTCCCCTGGCTGAGAATGTTTAGCACATGCTTTTAGTTTTTTTTGGGCATGTGAAGTTGATTCAATGGTTCGACGTAAAGGGTCAGATATTTTAAAAGGAAATCTTCCTGCGCATGCGCATTAGCATGTGATTCCCCCGATTGTGTTTTGTTTATAATGGTATTTATATAGGTAAACAGGTTGGTTTGAGAGTATGTTAACATTTCTAAAATATGTTTTCCTCTACAATCGTCTGATGATAGAGTATGCAGTGATTTGTAAAGTGGGGATGAAAAAAAAATCACAATATTGAGCGTTTTATTGATAATGACGAAATCTGGTGAATGACAACTGGTACACAACCAGTATACTAGAAATAAAAAAATAAAAAAATCATATATTGTCCCGTATCCTGTAACTTGCTCTAATATTGCAAACAGCCACATGGGATTGTCCAGCTAACGGGAACTGCTGAAAGTTGGGTGGATTACATATGGTCTCTTTAAATATTCAGTACAACAGGTGTTCAGCTCTTTGTTTATTATTATGTTGTGGTTAGTTTTATCTGATATGAGTTCTTAAATCTTTGATTTGTTTAAAAACTTGCGTCCTCCCGTTAATTTGCTTATGGACAAAACGATACTGGAATAAAATGTTGATGTGCTAATTTTACTGATTAATAAATTCTTCAAGATTGCCAGTTTTGGTATGTTTATAGTTTAGTTTATCCTCCCTTCGCTAGAATAGTTAAATTGGATGTCCTTTCCTTTCCCTGAACGTTTTGTGTGTGGATTGTCCGCCATGTTGAGCAAATATATGCAAACATGTCGAGCAGTGACATGAAACTTTTGTAGCCATATATAAATTTCAAACAAGATCCAGTTGTTTCATGTTTCACCCCTCAACAACCTATTATTTCTCATAAAAAGATAAAATATTTATAGGTTATTAGATTTCTGTTGGGATATATGCTTCCACGTAATACTATTGCGCAAGTTTAGCATGTTTAGGAGCACAATATTTATCTATGAAGAATGAGTGCATATCCAAATTCAGATATATAATCTTTTTATTTTAATAAAAAAAACGAGCAATGAGAACAAAAGCATAGGTTTTAACATTTCATGTTCATCATAATAATCTATTTCAAACAAACATGTTTTCATAACATCGTTGAAAATTCTCCGTGCACAGTGAACCCAAAATACATTGTTAATGTCAATGATAGCTCGGACAAGTTCGAAAACCAGCCAGATCGGACCAGTAACAGCGTAGTTATAGCCCTTGATTTAGTTAAAAATGCTACATTTTGCCTCGTTAAGACGATAGGGCCTTCATTTTTCATCCGATCTTTACCAAACATGACCAGATTGTTAATGTCAATAAAAGCTCGGACAAGTTCGAAAAGCAGCCAGATCGGACCAGTAACAGCGGAGTTATGGCCCTTGATTTCATTAAAAATGCTATATTTTGCCTTGTTAAGGCGTTAGGGCCTTCATTTTTCATCCGATCTTTACCAAACTTTAACAGGTTTTTAATATCAATGAAAGCTCGGACAAGTTCGAAAACCAGCCAGATCGGAATAATTTCACCGGAGTTATGGCTCTTGTTTTGCTGAAAAATGCCATATTAAGCCTTGTCAACACTAGCACCTTCATTTATTATTTGATCTTTACCAAACTTGCACAGATTGTTAAATCAATGAAAGCTCGGACAGTTCGAAAAGCAGCCCGATCGGACCAGTAACAGCGGAGTTATGGCCCTTGATTTCATTAAAAATGCTATATTTTGCCTTGTTAAGGCGTTAGGGCCTTCATTTTTCATCCGATCTTTACCAAACTTTAACAGGTTGTTAATATCAATGAAAGCTCGGACAAGTTCGAAAACCAGCCAGATCGGAATAATTTCACCGGAGTTATGGCTCTTGTTTTGCTGAAAAATGCCATATTAAGCCTTGTCAACACTAGCACCTTCATTTATTATTTGATCTTTACCAAACTTGCACGGATTGTTAAATCAATGAAAGCTCGGACAAGTTCGAAAACCAGTCAAATCGGATCAGTAACACCGGAGTTATGGCCCTTGTTTTTTCTGAAAATTGCTATTTTCTGCCTTGTGAACGCTCTTGCACCTTCATTTATTATTTGATCGTTACCAAACTTGCAAAGACAGATTGTTAATACAAATTATAGCTTGGACAAGTTCGAAAATCAGCTGAATTGGGTCAGTAACACTAGAGTTGCGGCCCTTGTTTTTTCTGAAAAATGCCATTTTCTGCCTTGTGAACACTCTAGCACCTTCATTTATTATTTGATCTTTACCAAACTTGCACAGATTGTAAGTATCAATGAAAGCTCGAAAACCAGCTAAATCGGATCAGAAACAACGGAGTTATGGCCCTTGTTAGCTCTACTGGCGAGTTGTGCTTATGGGATGGCGAGTTGTCCGTCGTCCATCGTCCGTCTTTACACTTTGTCTCTTTAAGAAGATAGGGCCTTCATTTTTATCCGATCTTTATCAAACTTTAGCAGGTTGTTAATATCAATAAAAGCTCGGACAAGTTCGAAAACCAGCCATATCGGACTAGTAACAGTGGAGTTATGGCCCTTGAGTTAGTTAAAAATGCTATATTTTGCCTCGTTAAGATGATAGGGGCTTCATTGTTTATCCGATCTTTATCAAACTTTATCAGATTGTTAATATCAATGAAAGCTCTGACAAGTTCGAAAACCATTCATATCGGATCAGTAACAGCGGAGTTAATGCCCTTGATTTAGTTGAAAATGCTATATTTTGCCTCGTTAAGACGACGGGGCCTTCATTTTTCATCCGATCTTTACCAAAGTTGATCAGATTGTTAATGTCAATGAAAGCTCGGTCAAGTTTGAAAACCAGCCAGATCGGACCAGTAAAAGCGGAGTTATGGTCCTTGATTTTGTTAAAAAAGCTATAATTTGCCTCGTCATACGATGGGGCCTTCATTTTGCATCTGATCTTTGCCAAACTTTACCAGATTTTATACCTTTATTTTTATATATATATTTTTTTTTGATTTTTAGCTCGACTGATCAGAGATCAGCAGAGCTTATGCCGTGGTGCGGCGTCCGTCGCCCGTCAGAACTCGACAATAAATTCAAGCCCGGTTTACAATTTATATCATTAAATACATTCAATATTGACTTGTTTAGATGGCTACATTATACAAACCTGGTTCAGCTCTGCGACATTGCATATCGTTTTCATACATTTTGTGAATGTTGTGTATTTCAAGTTTATGTGTTGAAAAATTGTGAGTTAACATTGTACCCTATTTATTATATATATATTTCAGAAATAAATATAATTGATAAAAATACCCAGTATCATTAGTTTCTTCCAGTCCCAAACTCTGCCCGTTTGTTTTGGATGACCTCTGTTCATTTGGGGTCAGTAGGTCAAAGGACACTGAACTGATGATTCATATTTTGGGATGACCTCTATTCATTTGGGGTCAGTAGGTCAAAGGTCACTGATGAACTGATGATTCATCTTTTGGAATGACCTCTATTCATTTGGGGTCAGTAGGTCAAAGGTCACTGAACTGATGATTCATCTTTTGGATGACCTCTATTCATTTGGGGTCAAAGGTCACTGTGAACCGACGATTAAATATTTGTATGCTTAATAACTTGTGAAGGAATGCACCCTTTATACAGTCTTTAATGAGAAGATCAGGCCTATTGGTTTTGGGGTCAGTAGGTCAATGTCTCTGACCTGATCAATCGTTTCCACATAACTTATGAGGGAATGCACGCACGGTATTCGAACTTTATACATTGATTGTACTTGAGAGGATGACCCTTATTGATTTTAGGGTCAGTAGGTCAATGTCCATGATCTGATCAATCATTTCCACTTAATAACTTAGAAAGGAATGCATGCACAGTTTTCAAAAAGTATACATCAATTGCCCTGGAAAGAGCAAAACTCATTAGTTATATAGGATCAGAAGGTCAAGGTCACTGTGACGTGAACATGAATATCCTTTCTGCTCCATAGCTTGTGAAGGAATTTATCCACCGTCTTTAAACTGTTGTTGATTTTTAGCTCGACTGATCAGAGATCAGCAGAGCTTATGCCGTGGTGCGGTGTCCGTCGTCCGTCTGTCCGTAAACTTTTTTTGTAGCGACTACTCCTCTGAAACTACTGAATGGATTTTCATGAAACTTTACAGAAATGTTGCCCATGAAGTCTAGTTGATCCTAGCAAAAATTCATGTTGATGTGAAATCCAAGATGACCGCCAGATCTAAAAATAGGTTTTTAAAAAACAAGTTTGTAGTGACTACTTCTTGAAAACTATAAGTGATATTGATATGGGACTTCTTCTAAAATGATCAGCATGACATGATGTTGGTCCTTGTCGAAAATCGTTTTGATTCAACGTTAAACATGGGTGCTAGTGGCCATCTTTGTTTACATAGAGTTATATAATGAAAACTTGTAGCGACTACTCCTCTGAAACTACTTGACGGATTTTCATGAAACTTCACAGGAATGTTGCTCTTGATGTCTAATTGATCCTAGCAAAATTTCAGGTCGGCCGGAAATTCAAAATGGCCGCCACGCCTAAAAATAAATTTTCAAAATACAAGTTTGTAGCGACTACTTCTTGAAAACTATAAGTGATATTGATATGGGACTTTTTCTAAAATGATCAGCATGACATGATGGTTATCAGAGTCGAACATTATTTTGATTCGACGTTAAACATGGCTGCCAGTGGCCATCTTTGTTTACATAGAGTTATATGATGAAAATATTTAGCGACTACTCCTCTGAAACTACTTGACGGATTTTCATGAAACTTCACAGGAATGTTGCTCTTGATGTCTAATTGATCCTAGGAAAATCTCAGGTCGGCCGGAAATTCAAGATGGCTGCCATGGCTAAAAATAGATTTTCAAAATACAAGTTTGTAGCGACTACTTCTTGAAAACTTTAAGTGATATTGATATGGGACTTTTTCTAAAATGATCAGCATGACATGATGTTAGTCCTTGTCAAAAATCGTTTTGATTCGATGCTAAACATGGCTGTCAGCGGCCATCTTTGTTTACATAGAGTTCTATAAGGAAAACTTGTAGCGACTATTCCTCTGAAACTACTTGACGGATTTTCATGAAACTTCACAGGAATGTTGCTCTTGATGTCTAATTGATCCTAGCAAAATTTCAGGTCTGTAGCGACTACTTCCTGAAATCAAAATCAATCAGTAGAGCTTCAAGGTCATTGACCTCTTGTTTTAATGATGCAATGTTTGTCACTGATTATGAGACAGTAGGCATAATGTCATATATATTGAAATGTAATTTCCACTCGAAAATGTATAAAGGGTTCCATTCACCTTCAAACTTGACAAGTTTGATTGTAAGAGGGTGATCTCTTGATCTTTAGATTGTCCTTGCTGACATGAGTATATGGCAGAAGGCACAAGTGTTCTGAGGAAAACCCGTCTAGTATTTCTTGTTAGATGGGCGAAGCATTCCATGGACAAATGCAGAAATAACCACTACAGTATATATTCAAGATGACCACTAACAGTCGCTCTTCAAGTATAAATTCATGATGACCACTAACAGTCGCCCTTCAAGTATAAATTCAAGATGACCACTTACAGTCACTCTTCAAGTATATATTCATGATGACCACTAACAGTCACTCTTCAAGTATATATTCATGTTGACCACTAACAGTCACTCTTCAAGTATATATTCATGATGACCACTAACAGTCGCTCTTGAAGTATATATTCAAGATGACCACTAACAGTCATTCTTCAAGTAAATATTCATGATGACCACTAACAGTTACTCTTCAAGTATATATTCATGATGACCACTAATAGTCACTCCTCAAGTATATATTCAAGATGACCACTAACAGTCACTCTTCAAGTATATATTCATGATGACCACTAACAGTCACTCTTCAAGTATATATTCATGATGACCGCTAACAGTTCTCTTAGTATATTTTCATGCTGACCAGTAACAGTCACTCCTCAAGTATATATTCAAGATGACCACTAACAGTCACTCTTCAAGTATATATTCAAGATGACCACTAACAGTCACTTTTCAAGTATATATCATGATGACCACTAACAGTCACTCTTCAAGTATATATTCATGATGACCACTAACAGTTCTCTTAGTATATATTCTTGATGACCACTAACAGTTATTCCTAAAGTATCTATTCAAGATGACCACTAACAGTCACTCTTCAAGTCTACATTCATGATGACCACTAACAGTCACACTTCAAGTATATATTCATGATGACCACTATCAGCCACTCTTCAAGTCTACATTCATGATGACCACTAACAGTCACACTTCAAGTATATATTCATGATGACCACTAACGGTCACTCTTCAGGTATATATTCATGATAACCACTAACAGTCACTCTTCTTGCAAGTATATATTCATGATGACCGCTAACAGTTCCCTTCAGGTATATATCCATGATGACCACTAAAGTCACTCTTCAAGTATACATTCATGATGACCACTAACAGTCACTCTTCAAATATACATTCGTGATGACCCCTATCAGCCACTCTTCAAGTCTACATTCATGATGACCACTAACAGTCACACTTCAAGTATATATTCATGATGACCACTAACAGTCACTCTTCAGGTATATATTCATGATAACCACTAACAGTCACTCTTCTTGCAAGTATATATTCATGATGACCGCTAACAGTTCTCTTCAGGTATATATCCATGATGCCACTAAAGTTACTCCCCAAGTATACATTCAAGATGATCACTAACAGTCACTCTTCAAGTATACCTTCATGATGTGTGTGTGTGTGTAATTCTAAGGTTTATAGTCCGTCCGCCAACGAACACGTCAAGGTATACCTGACGCGATGGGCACAATAGAGTCTGGACTTTATACTTTCATGATGACCACTAACAGTCACTCTTCAAGTATATATTCATGATGCCCACTAACAGAGTCACTGTTAGTGGCAACCGTGCATGCATTCCCTTATACGATATATACTTTAATGACCACTAACAGTCACTCTTCAAGTATATATTCAAGATAACCACTGACAGTCACACTTCAAGTAAATATTCATGATGACCACTAACAGTCACTCTTAAAGTACATATTCATGATGGCCACTAACTGTTACTCCTCAAGTATATATTCAACATGACCACTAACAGTCTCTCTTTAAGTATATATTCATGATGACCACTAACAGTCACTCTTCAAGTATATATTCATGATGATCACTAACAGCCACTCTTCAAGTATATATTCACGATGACAACTAACAGTCACTCTTCAAGTATACATTCGTGATGAACATTAACAGTCACTCATCAAGTATACATTCATGATGACCACTAACAGTCACTCTTCAAGTATACATTCGTGATGACCACTAACAGTCACTCTTAAAGTATATAATCGTCATGACCACTATCAGCCACTCTTCAAGTCTACATTCATGATGACCACTAACAGTCACACTTCAAGTATATATTCATGATGACCACTAACGGTCACTCTTCAGGTATATATTCATGATAACCACTAACAGTCACTCTTCTTGCAAGTATATATTCATGATGACCGCTAACAGTTCCCTTCAGGTATATATCCATGATGACCACTAAAGTCACTCTTCAAGTATACATTCATGATGACCACTAACAGTCACTCTTCAAATATACATTCGTGATGACCCCTATCAGCCACTTTTCAAGTCTACATTCATGATGACCACTAACAGTCACACTTCAAGTATATATTCATGATGACCACTAACGGTCACTCTTCAGGTATATATTCATGATAACCACTAACAGTCACTCTTCTTGCAAGTATATATTCATGATGACCGCTAACAGTTCCCTTCAGGTATATATCCATGATGACCACTAAAGTCACTCTTCAAGTATACATTCATGATGGCCACTAACAGTCACTCTTCAAATATACATTCGTGATGACCACTATCAGCCACTCTTCAAGTCTACATTCATGATGACCACTAACAGTCACACTTCAAGTATATATTCATGATGACCACTAACGGTCACTCTTCAGGTATATATTCATGATAACCACTAACAGTCACTCTTCTTGCAAGTATATATTCATGATGACCGCTAACAGTTCTCTTCAGGTATATATCCATGATGCCACTAAAGTTACTCCCCAAGTATACATTCAAGATGATCACTAACAGTCACTCTTCAAGTATACCTTCATGATGTGTGTGTGTGTGTAATTCTAAGGTTTATAGTCCGTCCGCCAACGAACACGTCAAGGTATACCTGACGCGATGGGCACAATAGAGTCTGGACTTTATACTTTCATGATGACCACTAACAGTCACTCTTCAAGTATATATTCATGATGCCCACTAACAGAGTGACTGTTAGTGGCAACCGTGCATGCATTCCCTTATAAGATATATACTTTAATGACCACTAACAGTCACTCTTCAAGTATATATTCATGATGACCACTAACAGTCACTCTTCAAGTATATATTCATGATGATCACTAACAGCCACTCTTCAAGTATATATTCATGATGACCACTAACAGTCACGATTCAAGTATATATTCATGATGACCACTAACAGTCACGATTCAAGTATATATTCATGATGACCACTAACAGTCAGTCTTCAAGTATATATTCATTATGACCACTAATAATCACTCTTCAAGCATATATTCAAGATGACCGCTAACAGTCACTCTTCAAGAATATATTCGTGATGGCCAATAACAGTCACTCTTCAAGGATATATTCATGATGACCACTAACAGTCACTCTTCAAGTATATATTCATGATCGCCACAAACAGTCACACTTCAAGTATATATTCATGATGACCTCTAACAGTCACTCTTCAAGTATATATTCATGATGACCACTAATAGTCACACTTTAAGTATATATTCAAGATGGCCGCTAACAGTCACTCTTCAAGTATATATTCATGATGGCCACTTACAATCACTCTTCAAGTATATATTCATGATGGCCACTAACAGTCACTCTACAAGTATATATTCATGATGACCACTTATAGTCACTCTTTAAGTATATATTCAAGATGGCCGCTGACAGTCACTCTTCCAGTATATATTCATGATGGCCACTAACAGTCACTCTTCAAGTATATATTCATGATGACCACTAACAGGCACACTTCAAGTATATATTCATGATGGCCACTAGCAGTCACTCTTCAAGTAAACATTCATGGTGACAACTAACAGTCACTCTTCAGGTATATATTCAAAATGACCACTAACAGTCATCCTTCAAGTATATATTCATGATGATCACTAACTGTCACTCTTCAAGTATATATTCAAGATGACCACTAACAGTCACTCTTCAGGTATATATTCATGATGACCACTAACAGTCACTCTTCAAGTATATATTCATGATGACCACTAACAGTCACTCTTCAAGTAAATATTCATGATGACCACTAACAGTTTCTCCTCAAGTATATATTCAAGATGACCACTAACAGTCACTCTTCAAGTATATATTCATGATGACCACTAAAAGTCACTCTTCAAGTATATATTCATGATTACCACTAACAATTACTCCTCAAGTATATATTCAAGATGACCACTAACAGTCAACCTTCAAGTATATATTCAAGATGACCACTAACAGTCCTACTTCAAGAATATATTCATGATGACCACTGACACTCACTCATCAAGTATATATTCATGATGACCACTAACAGTTTCTCATCAAGTATATATTCAAGATGACCACTAACAGTCACTCTTCAAGTATATATTCATGATGACCACTAACAGGCACACTTCAAGTATATATTCATGATGGCCACTAGCAGTCAATCTTCAAGTAAACATTCATGGTGACAACTAACAGTCACTCTTCAGGTATATATTCAAAATGACCACTAACAGTCATCCTTCAAGTATATATTCATGATGATCACTAACTGTCACTCTTCAAGGGTATATTCATGATGACCACTAACAATAACTCTTCAAGTATCTATTCATGATGACCACTAACAGTTTTTCCTCAAGTATATATTCAAGATGACCACTAACATTCACTCTTCAAGTATATATTCATGATGACCACTAACAGTCACTCTTCAAGTATATATTCATGATTACCACTAACACTTACTCCTCAAGTATATATTCAAGATGACCACTAACAGTCAACCTTCAAATATATATTCAAGATGACTATTAACAGTCCTACTTGAAGAATATATGCATGATGACCACTAACAGTCGCTCTTCAAGTATACATTCATGATGACCATTGACACTCACTCTTCAAGTATATGTTCATGATGACCACTAACAGTCGCTCTTCAAGTATACATTCATGATGACCATTGACACTCACTCTTCAAGTATATATTCATGATAACCACTAACAGTTACTCCTCAAGTATATATTCAAGATGACCACTAACAGTCACTCTTCAAGTATATATTCATGATGGCCACTAACAGTCACTATTCAAGTAAACATTCACGATGACCATTGACACTCACTCTTCAAGTATATATTCATGATGACCACTAAAGTCACTCTCCAAGTATATATGTTTGATGACCACTAACACTCACGCTTCAAGTATATATTTATGATGACCACTAACTGTCACTCTTCAAGTCTATATTCATGATAACCACTTACAGTTACTCCTCAAGTATATATTCAAGATGACCACTAACAGTCACTCTTCAAGTATATATTCAAGATAACCACTGACAGTCACACTTCAAGTAAATATTCATGATGACCACTAACAGTCACTCTTAAAGTACATATTCATGATGGCCACTAACTGTTACTCCTGAAGTATATATTCAACATGACCACTAACAGTCTCTCTTTAAGTATATATTTATGATGACCACTAACAGTCACTCTTCAAGTATATATTCATGATGATCACTAATAGTCACACTTTAAGTATATATTCAAGATGGCCGCTAACAGTCACTCTTCAAGTATATATTCATAATGAACACTAATAATCACTCTTCAAGTATATATTCATGATGACCTCTAACAGTCACTCTTCAAGTATATATTCATGATGACCACTAATAGTCACACTTTAAGTATATATTCAAGATGGCCGCTAACAGTCACTCTTCAAGTATATATTCATGATGGCCACTTACAATCACTCTTCAAGTATATATTCATGATGGCCACTAACAGTCACTCTACAAGTATATATTCATGATGACCACTTATAGTCACTCTTTAAGTATATATTCAAGATGGCCGCTGACAGTCACTCTTCCAGTATATATTCATGATGGCCACTAACAGTCACTCTTCAAGTATATATTCATGATGACCACTAACAGTCACTCTTCAAGTATATATTCATGATGACCACTTATAGTCACTCTTTAAGTATATATTCAAGATGGCCGCTGACAGTCACTCTTCCAGTATATATTCATGATGGCCACTAACAGTCACTCTTCAAGTATATATTCATGATGACCACTAACAGTCACTCTTCAAGTATATATTCATGATGACCACTAACAGTCACTCTTCAAGTATATATTCATGATGACCACTTATAGTCACTCTTTAAGTATATATTCAAGATGGCCGCTGACAGTCACTCTTCCAGTATATATTCATGATGGCCACTAACAGTCACTCTTCAAGTATATATTCATGATGACCACTAATAGTCACTCTTTAAGTATATTCATAATGACCACTAACAGTCACTCTTCAAGTATATATTCATGATGACCACTAACAGTCACTCTTCAAGTATATATTCATGATGACCACTAACAGTCACTCTTCAAGTATATATTCATGATGACCACTAACAGTCACTCTTCAAGTAAATATTCATGATGACCACTAACAGTTTCTCCTCAAGTATATATTCAAGATGACCACTAACAGTCACTCTTCAAGTATATATTCATGATGACCACTAAAAGTCACTCTTCAAGTATATATTCATGATTACCACTAACAATTACTCCTCAAGTATATATTCAAGATGACCACTAACAGTCAACCTTCAAGTATATATTCAAGATGACCACTAACAGTCCTACTTCAAGAATATATTCATGATGACCACTGACACTCACTCATCAAGTATATATTCATGATGACCACTAACAGGCACACTTCAAGTATATATTCATGATGACCACTAACAGTCACTCTTCAAGTAAATATTCATGATGACCACTAACAGTTTCTCCTCAAGTATATATTCAAGATGACCACTAACAGTCACTCTTCAAGTATATATTCATGATGACCACTAACAGGCACACTTCAAGTATATATTCATGATGGCCACTAGCAGTCACTCTTCAAGTAAACATTCATGGTGACAACTAACAGTCACTCTTCAGGTATATATTCAAAATGACCACTAACAGTCATCCTTCAAGTATATATTCATGATGATCACTAACTGTCACTCTTCAAGGGTATATTCATGATGACCACTAACAATAACTCTTCAAGTATCTATTCATGATGACCACTAACAGTTTTTCCTCAAGTATATATTCAAGATGACCACTAACATTCACTCTTCAAGTATATATTCATGATGACCACTAACAGTCACTCTTCAAGTATATATTCATGATTACCACTAACACTTACTCCTCAAGTATATATTCAAGATGACCACTAACAGTCAACCTTCAAATATATATTCAAGATGACTATTAACAGTCCTACTTGAAGAATATATGCATGATGACCACTAACAGTCGCTCTTCAAGTATACATTCATGATGACCATTGACACTCACTCTTCAAGTATATGTTCATGATGACCACTAACAGTCGCTCTTCAAGTATACATTCATGATGACCATTGACACTCACTCTTCAAGTATATATTCATGATAACCACTAACAGTTACTCCTCAAGTATATATTCAAGATGACCACTAACAGTCACTCTTCAAGTATATATTCATGATGGCCACTAACAGTCACTATTCAAGTAAACATTCACGATGACCATTGACACTCACTCTTCAAGTATATATTCATGATGACCACTAAAGTCACTCTCCAAGTATATATGTTTGATGACCACTAACACTCACGCTTCAAGTATATATTTATGATGACCACTAACTGTCACTCTTCAAGTCTATATTCATGATAACCACTAACAGTTACTCCTCAAGTATATATTCAAGATGACCACTAACAGTCACTCTTCAAGTATATATTCATGATGGCCACTAACAGTCATATTCAAGTAAACATTCATGATGACCACTTACAGTCACTCTTCAGATATATATTCAAGATGACCAATAACAGTCACAATTCAAGTAAATATTCTTGATGACCAATAATAGTTACTCCTCAAGTATATATTCAAGATGACCACTAACAGTCACCCTTCAAGTATATATTCATGATGAACACTAACTGTCACTCTTGAAGGGTATATTCATGATGACCACTAACAGCCACTATTCAGGTTTATTTTCATGATGACCACTAACAGTCACTCTTCAAGTATATATTCAAGATGACCACTAACAGTCACACTTCAGGTATATATTCATGATGACCACTAAAGTCACTCTTCAAGTATATATTCATGATGACCACTAACAGTCACACTTCAAGTATATATTTATGCTGACCACTAACAGTCACTCTTCAAGTATATATTCATGATGACCGCTAATAGTTACTCCTCAAGTATATATTCATGATGACCACTAACTCCTCAAGTATATATTCAAAATGACCACTAACAGTCACACTTCAAGTATATATTCATGATAGCCACTAACAGTCACTCTTCAAGTAAATATTCATGATGACCACTAACAGTTTCTCCTCAAGTATATATTCAAGATGACCACTAACAGTCACTCTTCAAGTATATATTCATGATAACCACTAACAGTCACTCATCAAGTATATATTCATGATTACCACTAACAATTAGTCCTCAAGTATATATTCAAGATGACCACCGACAGTCGCCCTTCAAGTATATATTCAAGATGACCACTAACAGTCACCCTTCAAGTATATATTCATGATGGCCACTAGCAGTCACTCTTCAAGTAAACATTCATGATGACAACTAACAGTCACTCTTCAGGTATATATTCAAGATGACCACTAACAGTCATCCTTCAAGTATATATTCACGATGATCACTAACTGTCACTCTTCAAGGGTATATTCATGATGACCACTAACAGCCACTCTTCAGGTATATTTTCATGATGACCATTAACAGTCAGTCTTCAAATATATATTCATGATGACAACTAACAGTCACTATTCAAGTATATATTCACGATGACCATTAACAGTCACTCTACAAGTATACATTCATGATGACCACTAACAGTCACTCTTCAAGTTTACATTCATGATGACCACTAACAGTCATACTTCAAATATCTATTCGTGATGACCACTAACAGTCACTATTTAAGTATACATTCATGATGACCACTAACAGTCATTCTTCAAGTATATATTCATGTTGACAACTAACAGTCACCCTTCAAGTATATATTCATGATGAACACTAACAGTCACTCTTCAAGTAAATATTCAAGATGACTGCTAACAGTCACTCTTCAGGTATATATTCATGATGACCACTAACAGTCACTCTTCAAGTAAATATTCAAGATGACTGCTAACAGTCACTCTTCAAGTATATATTCATGATGAACACTAACAGTCACTCTTCAAGTAAATATTCAAGATGACTGCTAACAGTCACTCTTCAAGTATATATTCATGATGGCCACTAACAGTCACTCTTCAAGGATATATTCATGATGACCACTAACAGTCACTCTTCAAGTATATATTCATGATGGCCACTAACAGTCACTCTTTAAGTAAATATTCGCAATGGCCACTAACAGTCACTCTTCCAGTATATATTCATGATGGCCACTAACAGTCACTCTTGAAGTATATATTCATGACGACCACTAAAAGTCACTCTTTAAGTATAAATTCATGAAGAATGCTAACAGTCACTCTTCAAGTATATATTCAAGATGACCACTAACAGTTACGCTTCAGGTATATATTCATGATGACCACTAAAGTCACTCTTTAAGTATATATTCATGATGACTACTAACAGTCACACTTCAAGTATATATTCATGCTGACCACTAACAGTCACTCTTCAAATATATATTCATGATGACCACTAACAGTCATTCTTCAAGTAAATATTCATGATGACCACTAACAGTTTCTCCTCAAGTATATATTCAAGATGACCACTAACAGTCACCCTTCAAGTATATATTCATGATGATCACTAACTGTCTGTCTTCAAGGATATATTCATGATGACCACTCACATCCACTCTTCAGGTATATATTCATGATGACCACTAAAGTCACTCTTCAAGTATATATTCATGATGACCACTAAAAGTCACACTTCAAGTATATATTCATGCTGACCACTAATAGTTACTCCTCAAGTTTATATTCAAGATGACCACTAACTTCTCAAGTATATATTTAAGATGACCACTAACAGTCACCCTTCAAGTATATATTCATGATGGCCACTAACAGTCACTCTTCAAGTAAATATTCATGATGACCACTAACAGTTTCTCCTCAAGTATATATTCAAGATGACCACTAACAGTCACTCTTCAAGTATATATTTATGATGACCACTAACAGTCACTCTTTAAGTAAATATTCATGTTTACCACTAAAAATTACTCCTCAAATATATATTCAAGATGACCACTAACAGTCAGCTTTCAATTATATATTCAAGATGACCACTAACAGTCGCACTTCAAGAATATATTCATGATGACCACTAACAGTCGCTCTTCATGTATACATTCATGATGACCACTGACACTCACTCTTCAAGTAAATGTTCATGATGACCACTAACAGTCACTTCTCAGGTATAGATACATGATGACCACTAACAGTCACTCTTCAGGTATAGATACATGATGATCACTAACAGTCACTCTTCAAGTATATATTCATGATGACCACTAAAGTCACTCTTCATGATGACCACTAACACTCACGCTTCAAGTATATATTTATGATGACCTCTAACTGTCACTCTTCAAGTCTATATTCATGATGACCACTAACAGTTACTCCTCAAGTATATATTCAAGATGACCACTAACAGTCACCCTTCATGTATATATTCATGCTGGCCACTAACAGTCACTCTTCAAGTAAACATTCATGATGACCTCTAACAGTCACTCTTCAGGTATATATTCAAGATGACCACTAACAGTCACCCTTCAAGTATATATTCATGATGATCACTAACCATCACACTTCAAGGGTATATTCATGATGACCACTAACAGCCACTCTTCAGGTATAATATCATGATGACCACTAACAGTCACTCATCAAATATATATTCATGACGACCACTAACAGTCATTCTTCAAGTATATATTCACGGTGACCATTAACAGTCACTCTTCAAGTATATATTCATGATGGCCACTAACAGTCACTCTTTAAGGATATATTCATGATGGCCACTAACAGTCACTCTTCAAGGATATATTCATGATGACCACTAACAGTCACTCTTCAAGTATATATTCATGATGGCCACTAACAGTCACTCTTTAAGTAAATATTCGTAATGGCCACTAACAGTCACTCTTCCAGTATATATTCATGATGGCCACTAACAGTCACTCTTGAAGTATATATTCATGACGACCACTAAAAGTCACTCTTTAAGTATATATTCATGAAGAATGCTAACAGTCACTCTTCAAGTATATATTCAAGATGACCACTAACAGTTACGCTTCAGGTATATATTCATGATGACCACTAAAGTCACTCTTCAAGTATATATTCATGATGACTACTAACAGTCACACTTCAAGTATATATTCATGCTGACCACTAACAGTCACTCTTCAAATATATATTCATGATGACCACTAACAGTCATTCTTCAAGTATATATTCATGATGACCACTAACAGTCTGTCTTCAAGGGTATATTCATGATGACCACTAACATCCACTCTTCAGGTATATATTCATGATGACCACTAAAGTCACTCTTCAAGTATATATTCATGATGACCACTAACAGTCACACTACAAGTATATATTCATGCTGACCACTAATAGTTACTCCTCAAGTTTATATTCAAGATGACCACTAACTTCTCAAGTATATATTTAAGATGACCACTAACAGTCACCCTTCAAGTATATATTCATGATGGCCACTAACAGTCACTCTTCAAGTAAATATTCATGATGACCACTAACAGTTTCTCCTCAAGTATATATTCAAGATGACCACTAACAGTGACTCTTCAAGTATATATTTATGATGACCACTAACAGTCACTCTTTAAGTATATATTCATGTTTACCACTAAAAATTACTCCTCAAATATATATTCAAGATGACCACTAACAGTCACCTTTCAATTATATATTCAAGATGACCACTAACAGTCGCACTTCAAGAATATATTCATGATGACCACTAACAGTCGCTCTTCATGTATACATTCATGATGACCACTGACACTCACTCTTCAAGTAAATGTTCATGATGACCACTAACAGTCACTCTTCAGGTATAGATACATGATGACCACTAACAGTCACTATTCAGGTATAGATACATGATGATCACTAACAGTCACTCTTCAAGTATATATTCATGATGACCACTAAAGTCACTCTTCATGATGACCACTAACACTCACGCTTCAAGTATATATTTATGATGACCACTAACTGTCACTCTTCAAGTCTATATTCATGATGACCACTAACAGTTACTCCTCAAGTATATATTCAAGATGACCACTAACAGTCACCCTTCATGTATATATTCATGCTGGCCACTAACAGTCACTCTTCAAGTAAACATTCATGATGACCACTAACAGTCACTCTTCAGGTATATATTCAAGATGACCACTAACAGTCACCCTTCAAGTATATATTCATGATGATCACTAACCATCACACTTCAAGGGTATATTCATGATGACCACTAACAGCCACTCTTCAGGTATAATATCATGATGACCACTAACAGTCACTCATCAAATATATATTCATGACGACCACTAACAGTCATTCTTCAAGTATATATTCACGGAGACCATTAACAGTCACTCTTCAAGTATATATTCATGATGGCCACTAACAGTCACTCTTCAAGGATATATTCATGATGGCCACTAACAGTCACTCTTCAAGGATATATTCATGATGACCACTAACAGTCACTCTTCAAGTATATATTCATGATGGCCACTAACAGTCACTCTTTAAGTAAATATTCGTAATGGCCACTAACAGTCACTCTTCCAGTATATATTCATGATGGCCACTAACAGTCACTCTTGAAGTATATATTCATGACGACCACTAAAAGTCACTCTTTAAGTATATATTCATGAAGAATGCTAACAGTCACTCTTCAAGTATATATTCAAGATGACCACTAACAGTTACGCTTCAGGTATATATTCATGATGACCACTAAAGTCACTCTTCAAGTATATATTCTTGATGACTACTAACAGTCACACTTCAAGTATATATCCATGCTGACCACTAACAGTCACTCTTCAAATATATATTCATGATGACCACTAACAGTCATTCTTCAAGTAAATATTCATGATGACCACTAATAGTTTCTCCTCAAGTATATATTCAAGATGACCACTAACAGTCACCCTTCAAGTATATATTCATGATAATCACTAACTGTCTGTCTTCAAGGGTATATTCATGATGACCACTAACATCCACTCTTCAGGTATATATTCATGATGACCACTAAAGTCACTCTTCAAGTATATATTCATGATGACCACTAACAGTCACACTTCAAGTATATATTCATGCTGACCACTAATAGTTACTCCTCAAGTTTATATTCAAGATGACCACTAACTTCTCAAGTATATATTTAAGATGACCACTAACAGTCACCCTTCAAGTATATATTCATGATGGCCACTAACAGTCACTCTTCAAGTAAATATTCATGATGACCACTAACAGTTTCTCCTCAAGTATATATTCAAGATGACCACTAACAGTCACTCTTCAAGTATATATTTATAATGACCACTAACAGTCACTCTTTAAGTATATATTCATTTTTACCACTAAAAATTACTCCTCAAATATATATTCAAGATGACCACTAACAGTCACCTTTCAATTATATATTCAAGATGACCTCTAACAGTCGCACTTCAAGAATATATTCATGATGACCACTAACAGTCGCTCTTCATGTATACATTCATGATGACCACTGACACTCACTCTTCAAGTAAATGTTCATGATGACCACTAACAATCACTCTTCAGGTATAGATACATGATGACCACTAACAGTCACTCTTCAGGTATAGATACATGATGATCACTAACAGTCACTCTTCAAGTATATATTCATGATGACCACTAAAGTCACTCTTCATGATGACCACTAACACTCACGCTTCAAGTATATATTTATGATGACCACTAACTGTCACTCTTCAAGTCTATATTCATGATGACCACTAACAGTTACTCCTCAAGTATATATTCAAGATGACCACTAACAGTCACCCTTCATGTATATATTCATGCTGGCCACTAACAGTCACTCTTCAAGTAAACATTCATGATGACCACTAACAGTCACTCTTCAGGTATATATTCAAGATGACCACTAACAGTCACCCTTCAAGTATATATTCATGATGATCACTAACCATCACACTTCAAGGGTATATTCATGATGACCACTAACAGCCACTCTTCAGGTATAATATCATGATTACCACTAACAGTCACTCATCAAATATATATTCATGACGACCACTAACAGTCATTCTTCAAGTATATATTCACGGTGACCATTAACAGTCACCCTTCAAGAATACATTCATGATGACCACTGACAGTCACTCTTCAAGAATACATTCATGATGACCACTAACAGTCACACTTCAAGTATATATTCGTGATGACTACTAACAGCCACTATTCAAGTATACATTCATGATGACCACTAACAGTCACTCTTCAAGTATATATTCATGATGACCGCTAACAGTTCTCTTAGTATATATTCATGCTGACCACTAACAGTTACTCCTCAAATATATATTCAAGATGACCACTAACAGTCACTCTTCAAGTATATATTCAAGATGACCACTAACAGTCACACTTCAAGTAAATATTCATGATGACCACTAACAGTCACTCTTAAAGTACATATTCATGATGGCCACTAACTGTTACTCCTCAAGTATATATTCAACATGACCACTAACAGTCTCTCTTTAAGTATATATTCATGATGACCACTGACAGTCACTCTTCAAGTATATATTCATGATGACCACTAACAGCCACTCTTCAAGTATATATTCATGATGACCACTAACAGTCACGCTTCAAGTATATATTCATGATGACCACTAACAGTCACTCTTTAAGTAAATATTCAAGATGACCACTAACAGTCACTCTTCAAGCATATATTCATGATGGACACTAACAGTTACTCCTCAAGTATATTTCAAGATGACCACTAACAGTCACTCTTCAAGTATATATTCATGATGGCCACTAACAGTCACTATTCAAGTAAACATTCATGATGACCACTAACAGTCACTCTTCAGGTATATATTCAAGATGACCAATAACAGTCACAATTCAAGTAAATATTCTTGATGACCAATAATAGTTACTCCTCAAGTATATATTCAAGATGACCACTAACAGTCACCCTTCAAGTATATATTCATGATGATCACTAACTGTCACTCTTCAAGGGTATATTCATGATGACCACTAACAGCCACTATTCAGGTTTATTTTCATGATGACCACTAACAGTCACTCTTCAAGTATATATTCAAGATGACCACTAACAGTCACTCTTCAGGTATATATTCATGATGACCACTAAAGTCACTCTTCAAGTATATATTCATGATGACCACTAACAGTCACACTTCAAGTATATATTCATGCTGCTCACTAACAGTCACTCTTCAAGTATATATTCATGATGACCACTAATAGTTACTCCTCAAGTATATATTCATGATGACCACTAACTCCTCAAGTATATATTCAAGATGACCACTAACAGTCACCCTTCAAGTATATATTCATGATGGCCACTAACAGTCACTCTTCAAGTAAATATTCATGATGACCACTAACAGTTTTCCTCAAGAATATATTCAAGATGACCACTAACAGTCACTCTTCAAGTATATATTCATGATAACCACTAACAGTCACACATCAAGTATATATTCATGATTACCACTAACAATTACTCCTCAAGTATATATTCAAGATGACCACCGACAGTCGCCCTTCAAGTATATATTCAAGATGACCACTAACAGTCACCCTTCAAGTATATATTCATGATGGCCACTAGCAGTCACTCTTCAAGTAAACATTCATGATGACAACTAACAGTCACTCTTCAGGTATATATTCAAGATGACCACTAACAGTCATCCTTCAAGTATATATTCACGATGATCACTAACTGTCACTCTTCAAGGGTATATTCATGATGACCACTAACAGCCACTCTTCAGGTATATTTTCATGATATGATGACCACTAACAGTCACTCTTCAAGTATCTATTCATAATGACCACTAACAGTCACTCTTCAAATATATATTCGTGATGACCACTAACAGCCACTATTCAAGTATACATTCATGATGACCACTAACAGTCACTCTTCAAGTATATATTCATGATGACCGCTAACAGTTCTCTTAGTATATATTCATGCTGACCACTAACAGTTACTCCTCAAATATATATTCAAGATGACCACTAACAGTCACTCTTCAAGTATATATTCAAGATGACCACTAACAGTCACACTTCAAGTAAATATTCATGATGACCACTAACAGTCACTCTTAAAGTACATATTCATGATGGCCACTAACTGTTACTCCTCAAGTATATATTCAACATGACCACTAACAGTCTCTCTTTTAGTATATATTCATGATGACCACTGACAGTCACTCTTCAAGTATATATTCATGATGACCACTAACAGCCACTCTTCAAGTATATATTCATGATGACCACAAACTCCTCAAGTATATATTCAAGATGACCACTAACAGTCACCCTTCAAGTATATATTCATGATGGCCACTAACAGTCACTCTTCAAGTAAATATTCATGATGACCACTAACAGTTTTCCTCAAGTATATATTCAAGATGACCACTAACAGTCACTCTTCAAGTATATATTCATGATAACCACTAACAGTCACACATCAAGTATATATTCATGATTACCACTAACAATTACTCCTCAAGTATATATTCAAGATGACCACCGACAGTCGCCCTTCAAGTATATATTCAAGATGACCACTAACAGTCACCCTTCAAGTATATATTCATGATGGCCACTAGCAGTCACTTTTCAAGTAAACATTCATGATGACAACTAACAGTCACTCTTCAGGTATATATTCAAGATGACCACTAACAGTCATCCTTCAAGTATATATCCACGATGATCACTAACTGTCACTCTTCAAGGGTATATTCATGATGACCACTAACAGCCACTCTTCAGGTATATTTTCATGATGACCACTAACAGTCACTCTTCAAGTATCTATTCATAATGACCACTAACAGTCACTCTTCAAATATATATTCAAGATTACAACTAACAGTCATTATTCAAGTATATATTCACGATGACCATTAACAGTCACTCTACAAGTATACATTCATGATGACCACTAACAGTCACTCTTCAAGTATACATTCATGATGACCACTAACAGTCACGCTTTAAGTATCTATTCTTGATGACCACTAACAGCCACTATTTAAGTATACATTCATGATGACCACTAACAGTCACTCTTCAAGTATATATTCATGTTGACAACTAACAGTCACCCTTCAAGTATATATTCATGATGAACACTAACAGTCACTCTTCAAGTATATAGTCATGATGACCATTAACAGTCACTCTTCAAGTATATATTCATGATGACCACTAACAGCCAACGTTCAAATATATATTCATAATGACAACTAACAGT
This sequence comes from Cyrtodaria siliqua, assembly GCA_037043455.1. Taxonomy (NCBI): domain Eukaryota; kingdom Metazoa; phylum Mollusca; class Bivalvia; order Adapedonta; family Hiatellidae; genus Cyrtodaria; species Cyrtodaria siliqua. The sequence continues at coordinate 13,162 of JAWPHD010005552.1, read as the reverse complement.
CACTCAAAGTATATATTCATGATGACCACTAACAGTCACTCTTCAAGTATATATTCATGATGACCACTAACAGTCACTCTTCAGGTATATATTCATGATGACCACTAACAGTCACTCTTTATGTATATATTTATGATGACCGCTTACAGTTCTCTTCAAGTATATATTCATGATGACCACTAACAGTTACTCCTCAACTATATATTCAAGATGACCTCTAACAGTCACACTTCAAGTACATATTCATGATAACCACTTACAGTCACTTTTCAAGTATACATTCATGATGACCTCTAACAGTCACTCTTCAAGTATATATTCATGATGACCACTAACAGTCACTCTTCAAGAATATATTCATGATGACCACTGACAGTCACTCTTCAGGTATATATTCATGATGACCACTCACAGTCGTCCTTCAAGTATATATTCAAGATGACCACTAACAGTCACTCTTCAAGTAAATATTCATGATGACCACTAACAGTTACACTTCAAGTATATATTCAAGATGACCACTAACAGTCACTCTTCAAGTATATATTCATGATGACCACTAACAGTCACTCTTCAAGTATATATTCATGATGACCGCTAACAGTTCTCTTAGTATATATTCATGCTGACCACTAACAGTTACTCCTCAAATATATATTCAAGATGACCACTAACAGTCACTGTTCAAGTATATATTCATGATGACCACTAATAGTCACTCTTCAAATATACATTCATGATGACCACTAACAGTCACTCTTCAAGTATATTTTCATGATGACCGCTAACAGTTCTCTTAGTATATATTCATGCTGACCACTAACAGTTACTCCTCAAATATATATTCAAGATGACCACTAACAGTCACTGTTCAAGTATATATTCATGATGACCACTAACAGTCACTCTTCAAGTATATTTTCATGATGACCGCTAACAGTTATCTTAGTATATATTCATGATGACCGCTAACAGCCACTCTTCAAATATATATTCATAATGAACACTAATAGTCACCCTTTAAGTAAATATTCAAGATGACCGCTAACAGTCACTCTTCAAGTATATATTCATGATGGCCACTAACAGTCACTCTTCAAGTATATATTCATGATGACCGCTAACAGCCACTCTTCAAGTATATATTCATGATGACCACTAACAGTCACTCTTCAAGTATATATTCATGATGACCGCTAACAGCCACTCTTCAAGCATATATTCATGATGGCCACTAACAGTCACTCTTCAAGTATATATTCCTGATGGCCACTAACAGTTACACTATAAGTTAATATTCAAGATTACCGCTAATAGACACTCTTCAAGTATATATTCATGATGGCCACTAACAATCATTCTTCAAGTATATATTCGTAATGGCCACTAACAGTCACTCTTCAAGGATATATTCAAGATGACCACTGACAGTCACACTTCAAGTACATATTCATGATCGACACGAACAGTCACTCTTCAAGTATACATTCATGTTGACCACTTACAGTCACACTTCAAGTATATATTCATGTTGACCACTAATAGTCACTCTTCAAGTATATATTCATGATGACCACTAACAGTCACTCTTCAGGTATGTATTCATGATGACCACTAAAGTCACTCTTCATGATGACCACTAACACTCACGCTTCAAGTCTATATTCTTGATGACTACTAACAGTTACTCCTCAAGTATATATTCAAGATGACCACTAACAGTCACTCTTCAGATATATATTCTTGATGACCACTAACAGTCAATCTTTAAGTATATATTCATGATGACTACTAACAGTTACTCCTCAAGTATATATTCGAGATGACCACTAACAGTCACTCTTCAAGTATATATTCATGATGACCACTAACAGCCACTCTTCAAGTAAACATTCATGATGACCACTAACAGTCACTTTTCAAGTAAACATTCATGATGACCACTAACAGTCACTTTTCAGGTATATATTCAAGATGACCACTAACAGTCACCCTTCAAGTATATATTCATGATGAACACTAACCATCACACTTCAAGGGTATATTCATGATGACAACTAACAGCCACTCTTCAGGTATAATTTCATGATGACCACTAACAGTCACTCATCAAATATATATTCATGACGACCACTAACAGTCATTCTTCAAGTATATATTCACGGTGACCATTAACAGTCACTCTTCAAGTATATATTCAAGATGACCACTAACAGTCACCCTTCAAGTATATATTCATGATGAACACTAACCATCACACTTCAAGGGTATATTCATGATGACAACTAACAGCCACTCTTCAGGTATAATTTCATGATGACCACTAACAGTCACTCATCAAATATATATTCATGACGACCACTAACAGTCATTCTTCAAGTATATATTCATGATGACCACTGACAGTCACTCTTCAAGAATACATTCATGATGACCACTAACAGTCACACTTCAAGTATATATTCGTGATGACCACTAACAGCCACTATTCAAGTATACATTCATGATGACCACTAACAGTCACTCTTCAAGTATATATTCATGTTGACCACTAACAGTCACACTTCAAGTATATATTCATGTTGACCACTAACAGTCACACTTCAAGTATATATTCATGATGACCACTAACAGCCACCGTTCAAATATATATTCATGATGACAACTAACAGTCACTCAAAGTATATATTCATGATGACCACTAACAGTCACTCTTCAAGTATATATTCATGATGACCACTAACAGTCACTCTTCAGATATATATTCTTGATGACCACTAACAGTCAATCTTTAAGTATATATTCATGATGACCACTAACAGTTACTCCTCAAGTATATATTCGAGACGACCACTAACAGTCACTCTTCAAGTATATATTCATGATGACCACTAACAGCCACCGTTCAAATATATATTCATGATGACAACTAACAGTCACTCAAAGTATATATTCATGATGACCACTAACAGTCACTCTTCAAGTATATATTCATGATGACCACTAACAGTCACTCTTCAGATATATATTCATGATGACCACTAACAGTCAATCTTTAAGTATATATTCATGATGACCACTAACAGTTACTCCTCAAGTATATATTCGAGATGACCACTAACAGTCACTCTTCAAGTATATATTCAAGATGACCTTTAACAGTCACACTTCAAGTACATATTCATGATAACAACTAACAGTCACTTTTCAAGTATACTTTCATGATGATCTCTAACAGTCACTCTTCAAGTATATATTCATGATGACAACTAACAGTCACACTTCAAGTATATATTCATGATGACCACTAACAGTCACACTTCAGGTATATATTCATGATGACCACTAACAGTCACACTTCAAGTATATATTCATGATGACCACTAACAGTCGCTCTTTAAGTATATATTAATGATGACCACTAACACTTACTCCTCAAGTATATATTCAAGATGACCACTAACAGTCACTCTTCAAGTATATATTCATGATGACCACTAACAGTCACTCTTCAGGTATATATTCATGATGACCACTAACAGTCACTCTTTAAGTATATATTCATGATGACCACTAGCCGTTACTCCTCATGTATATATTCAAGATGACCACTAACAGTCACTCTTCAGGTATCTATTCATAATGAACACTAATAGTCACTCTTTAAGTATACATTCATGATGACCGCTAACAGTTACACTTTAAGTATATATTCGTGATGACCACTAACAGCCAGACTTCTAGTATACATTCATGATGACCACTAACAGTCACTCTTCAGGTATATATTCATGATGACTACTAGCAGTCACTCTTTAAGTATACATTCATGACGACCACTAACAGTCACTCTTCAAGTATATATTCATGATGGCCACTAACAGTCACTCTACAAGTATATATTCATGATGACCACTTATAGTCACTCTTTAAGTATATATTCAAGATGGCCGCTGACAGTCACTCTTCCAGTATATATTCATGATGGCCACTAACAGTCACTCTTCAAGTATATATTCATGATGGCCACTAACAGTCACTCTTCAAGTATATATTCATGATGGCCACTAACAGTCACACTACAAGTATATATTCAAGATGACCATTAACAGTCACTCTTCAAGTATACATTCATGATGACCACTGACAGTCACACTTCAAGTATATATTCAAGATGACCATTAACAGTCACTCTTCAAGTATATATTCAAGATGACCATTAACAGTCACTCTTCAAGTATACATTCATGATGACCACTGACAGTCACACTTCAAGTATATATTCAAGATGACCATTAACAGTCACTCTTCAAGTATACATTCATGATGACCACTGACAGTCACTCTTCAAGTATATATTCAAGATGACCATTAACAGTCACTCTTCAAGTATATATTCATGATGACCACTGACAGTCACTCTTCAAGTATATATTCAAGATGACCATTAACAGTCACTCTTCAAGTATATATTCAAGATGACCATTAACAGTCACTCTTCAAGTATATATTCATGACGACCACTAACAGTCACACTTCAAGTATATATTCAAGATGACCATTAACAGTCACTCTTCAAGTATACATTCATGATGACCACTGACAGTCACTCTTCAAGTATACATTCATGATGACCGCTAACAGTTACACTTTAAGTATATATTCGTGATGACCACTAACAGCCACACTTCAAGTATACATTCATGATGAACACTAACAGTCACTCTTCAGGTATATATTCATGATGACTACTAGCAGTCACTCTTTAAGTATACATTCATGACGACCACTAACAGTCACTCTTCAAGTATATATTCATGATGGCCACTAACAGTCACTCTACAAGTATATATTCATGATGACCACGTATAGTCACTCTTTAAGTATATATTCAAGATGGCCGCTGACAGTCACTCTTTAAGTATACATTCATGACGACCACTAACAGTCACTCTTCAAGTATATTTTCATGATGACCACTAACAGTCACATTTCAGGTATATATTCAAGATGACCACTAACAGTCACCCTTCAAGTATATATTCATGATGATCACTAACCATCACACTTCAAGGGTATATTCATGATGACCACTAACAGCCACTCTTCAGGTATAATTTCATGATGACCACTAACAGTCACTCTTTAAGTATATATTCATGATGACCACTAGCCGTTACTCCTCATGTATATATTCAAGATGACCACTAACAGTCACTCTACAAGTATATATTCATGATGACCACTTATAGTCACTCTTTAAGTATATATTCAAGATGGCCGCTGACAGTCACTCTTCCAGTATATATTCATGATGGCCACTAACAGTCACTCTTCAAGTATATATTCATGATGGCCACTAACAGTCACTCTTCAAGTATATATTCAAGATGACCATTAACAGTCACTCTTCAAGTATACATTCATGATGACCACTGACAGTCACACTTCAAGTATATATTCAAGATGACCATTAACAGTCACTCTTCAAGTATATATTCAAGATGACCATTAACAGTCACTCTTCAAGTATACATTCATGATGACCACTGACAGTCACACTTCAAGTATACATTCATGATGACCACTGACAGTCACTCTTCAAGAATACATTCATGATGACCACTAACAGTCACACTTCAAGTATATATTCGTGATGACCACTAACAGCCACTATTCAAGTATACATTCATGATGACCACTAACAGTCACTCTTCAAGGTATATATTCATGATGACCACTAATAGTCACTCTTTAAGTATATATTCATGACGACCACTAACAGTCACACTTCAAGTATATTTTCATGATGACCACTAACAGCCACCGTTCAAATATATATTCATGATGACAACTAACAGTCACTCAAAGTATATATTCATGATGACCACTAACAGTCACTCTTCAACTATATATTCATGATGACCACTAACAGTCACTCTTCAGGTATATATTCATGATGACCACTAACAGTCACTCTTTAAGTATATATTCATGATGACCACTAACAGTTACTCCTCAAGTATATATTCAAGATGACCACTAACAGTCACTCTTCAAGTATATATTCAAGATGACCTTTAACAGTCACACTTCAAGTACATATTCATGATAACCACTAACAGTCATTTTTCAAGTATACTTTCATGATGACCACTAACAGTCACATTTCAGGTATATATTCAAGATGACCACTAACAGTCACCCTTCAAGTATATATTCATGATGATCACTAACCATCACACTTCAAGGGTATATTCATGATGACCACTAACAGCCACTCTTCAGGTATAATTTCATGATGACCACTAACAGTCACTCATCAAATATATATTCATGACGACCACTAACAGTCATTCTTCAAGTATATATTCACGGTGACCATTAACAGTCACTCTTCAAGTATACATTCATGATGACCACTGACAGTCACTCTTCAAGAATACATTCATGATGACCACTAACAGTCACACTTCAAGTATATATTCGTGATGACCACTAACAGCCACTATTCAAGTATACATTCATGTTGACCACTAACAGTCACACTTCAAGTATATATTCATGTTGACCACTTACAGTCACACTTCAAGTATATATTCATGTTGACCACTAACAGTCACACTTCAAGTATATATTCATGATGACCACTAACAGCCACCGTTCAAATATATATTCATGATGACAACTAACAGTCACTCAAAGTATATATTCATGACGACCACTAACAGTCACACTTCAAGTATATATTCAAGATGACCATTAACAGTCACTCTTCAAGTATATTTTCATGATGACCACTTACAGCCACCGTTCAAATATATATTCATGATGACAACTAACAGTCACTCAAAGTATATATTCATGACGACCACTAACAGTCACTCTTCAAGTATAATATTCATGATGACCACTAACAGTCACTCTTCAGGTATATATTCATGATGACCACTAACAGTCACTCTTTAAGTATATATTCATGATGACCACTAACAGTTACTCCTCAAGTATATATTCAAGATGACCACTAACAGTCACTCTTCAAGTATATATTCAAGATGACCTTTAAAAGTCACACTTCAAGTACATATTCATGATGACCACTAACAGCCACCGTTCAAATATATATTCATGATGACAACTAACAGTCACTCAAAGTATATATTCATGATGACCACTAACAGTCACTCTTCAAGTTATATTTTCATGATGACCACTAACAGTCACTCTTCAGATATATATTCATGATGACCACTAACAGTCAATCTTTAAGTATATATTCATGATGACCACTAACAGTCACCTCTTTAAGTATATATTCATGATGAACACTACAGGTTATCTCAATATTATGATATTACAGTGACATATAAGACTAGTATTTCGTGATGACAGTCTTATATCTTATTGTATTATTGTCATTATTAATGTCACTATGGTCATTTAGTATCTTAGCTGATTGAACACTAGGTCACTATTCTTAATTGGATGTTAGTTGCATTGTGTACACTATTATGAACTAACAAGTATGTTTTATGATGTATATATTAAAGACATCTATAGGGTATATGTCATGATGTAAATAGAGCATCAGATAGTTATTAATTGTTGACATAGTAAGTCAATAATATTTGTATTCATGGTAGTAATTAATGATGAGAGTATTGTGTTGTGATAGGGTAATGTTATGATAGAGGATTGTAGTATGATGGTGTAATAGGTATGGAATATGGATTGTTGTATGTATGTGTGTAATAAGTTATGATATAGTATTGTGTTTTGAGGTGGTAATAGTTATGAATAGTTGATTGTGTATGGAATGGGGTAAATAATTATATATGATTGGTAGTGATGTTGTAATAGGTATGGATATAGATTCGTTGATGGTGTAATAGTTATGATATAGTATTGTGTGTTGATGTGTAATAGTTATAATAAGGATTTGTGTTGATGTGGTATATAGTTATGATATGATTTGTGTGTGATAGTAGTAATAGTTATGGATATAAGGATTGTTGTTTGGATTGTGTAAGGGTTATGAATATAGGATTGTATGTTGATGTTGTTAATGTAGTAATGTAGTGACGATTATTATTATTAGGTGGTGGCTTTGAGGTAGAGGTGTGGTGGGGTTGATTGTTGTGGGTAGGGTTGGGGGTAGGGGTTTGGGATGAAGGTTGTGTGTATGGTTGTGGGGTAGGGGGTTGGGGGAGGATGGTTGTGTGTAGGGGTGGTAGGGTGTTGGGGATGATGTTTGTGTGTGTTGGTTAGGGGAGGTGGGTGGGGATTATGGTTGTGTGTATGTTTGGGTGTAGGGTGTGGGGGATTATTGTTGTGTGTAGGGTTGGGTGGGTAGGGGTTGGGGGTATTATGGTTGTTTAGTGGTTGGGTAGTGGGTTGGTGGGATTATGGTTGGGTGTAGGGTTGTGGGGAGGGGTGGGGGTATGATAGTTGTTGTAGGGTTTGGGTAGGGGTTGGGGATGATTGGTTGGTTGAGTGGTTGTGTGGTAGGGGATGTGGTATGATGTTTGGGTTAGGGGTTGTGGTAGGGTTTGGGGATAAGGGGTTGTGTGTTAGTGGTTTTGGTATGGGTCGGGGAGATGTTGATTTGTGGTGTGGTGGTAGGGGTGGGGGATGATGGTTTGGTGTAAGTTGTGGAGCGTTGTGGGATGATGGTTGTGTTAAAGGGGTTGGGTGTGGGTGTGGGTTATGATTGGTTAGTCGTTGTAGGGTAGGGGGGTAGGGGGTTGAGGTATGATGCTTGTTTTACAGTGTATGTGGGTAGTTGATGGTATATGATTGTTACTGTTTAGGTGGGGTTGATGGTTGTGGTAGGGTTGGTGTATGGTTTGGGATTAGGTGTTGTGTGTAGTGGTTGTGTGTATGGTGAGGATAGTAAGTGTGTAGTGAGTGTTATGGTGGGGGATATGTTTGTTTAAGGTAGTGATGTTAGGGTGTCATCATGATATATACTTAGAGATTGACTGTTAGTGTGGTCATCATGAATTATATCTGAAGAGTGACTGTTAGTGGTCATATGAATATATACTTGAGAGGTTGAGTGGTCATCATGAATATATACTTGTAGAGTGACTGTTAGTGTCATGAATATATGTTTTGACGGTGGAGGTTAGTGCATCATTTTTGTAAGGGTTGATGTTGTTAGTTTATGAGGTCTTTATCATTTGATATACTTGAGAGTGACTTGTATTAGTGGTCATCTCTTGAATATATATACTTGAAGGAGTGACTGTTAGTGGTCATCATGAATATATACCTTAAGAGTGACTGTTAGTGGTCGATCATCATGAATATATACTTGAAGGAGTGACTGTTAGTGGTCGTCATGAATATATACTTTGAGTGACTGTTAGTTGTCATCATGAATATATATTTGAAACGGTGGCTGTAAGTGGTCATCATGAAAATATACTTGAAGAGTGACTGTTAATGGTCATCTTGAATATATACTTGAAGTGTGACTGTGTTAGTGGTCGTCATGAATATATACTTTGAGTGACTGTTAGTTGTCATCATGAATATATATTTGAACGGTGGCTGTTAGTGGTCATCATGAATATATACTTGAAGTGTGACTGTTAGTGGTCAACATGAATATATACTTGAAGTGTGACTGTAAGTGGTCAACATGAATATATACTTGAAGTGTGACTGTTAGTGGTCAACATGAATGTATACTTGAATAGTGGCTGTTAGTGGTCATCACGAATATATACTTGAAGTGTGACTGTTAGTGGTCATCATGAATGTATTCTTGAAGAGTGACTGTCAGTGGTCATCATGAATGTATACTTGAAGAGTGACTGTTAATGGTCACCGTGAATATATACTTGAAGAATGACTGTTAGTGGTCGTCATGAATATATATTTGATGAGTGACTGTTAGTGGTCATCATGAAATTATACCTGAAGAGTGGCTGTTAGTGGTCATCATGAATATACCCTTGAAGTGTGATGGTTAGTGATCATCATGAATATATACTTGAAGGGTGACTGTTAGTGGTCATCTTGAATATATACCTGAAATGTGACTGTTAGTGGTCATCATGAAAGTATACTTGAAAAATGACTGTTAGTGGTTATCATGAATATGTACTTGAAGTGTGACTGTTAAAGGTCATCTTGAATATATACTTGAAGAGTGACTGTTAGTGGTCATCTTGAATATATACTTGAGGAGTAACTGTTAGTGGTCATCATGAATATATACTTAAAGAGTGACTGTTAGTGGTCATCATGAATATATACCTGAAGAGTGGACTGTTAGTGGTCATCATGAATATATAGTTGAAGAGTGACTGTTAGTGGTCATCATGAATATATACTTTGAGTGACTGTTAGTTGTCATCATGAATATATATTTGAACGGTGGCTGTTAGTGGTCATCATGAAAATATACTTGAAGTGTGACTGTTAGTGGTCGTCATGAATATATACTTAAAGAGTGACTATTAGTGGTCATCATGAATATATACTTGAAGAGTGACTGTTAGTGGTCATCATGAATGTATACTTGAATAGTGGCTGTTAGTGGTCATCACGAATATATACTTGAAGTGTGACTGTTAGTGGGTCATCATGAATGTATTCTTGAAGAGTGACTGTCAGTGGTCATCATGAATGTATACTTGAAGTGTGACTGTCAGTGGTCATCATGAATGTATACTTGAAGAGTGACTGTTAATGGTCATCTTGAATATATACTTGAAGAGTGACTGTTAATGGTCCATCTTGAATATATACTTGAAGTGTGACTGTCAGTGGTCATCATGAATGTATACTTGAAGAGTGACTGTTAATGGTCATCTTGAATATATACTTGAAGAGTGACTGTTAGTGGCCATCATGAATATATACTTGAAGAGTGACTGTTAGTGGCCATCATGAATATATACTGGAAGAGTGACTGTCAGCGGCCATCTTGAATATATACTTAAAGAGTGACTATAAGTGGTCATCATGAATATATACTTGTAGAGTGACTGTTAGTGGTCATCTTGAATATATACATGAGGAGTAACGGCTAGTGGTCATCATGAATATATACTTAAAGAGTGACTGTTAGTGGTCATCATGAAATTATACCTGAAGAGTGGGCTGTTAGTGGTCATCATGAATATACCCCTTGAAGTGTGATGGTTAGTGATCATCATGAATATATACTTGAAGGGTGACTGTTAGTGGTCATCTTGAATATATACCTGAAATGTGACTGTTAGTGGTCATCATGAAAATATACTTGAAGAGTGACTGTTAGTGGTCGTCATGAATGTATACTTAAAGAGTGACTGTCAGCGGCCATCTTGAATATATACTTAAAGAGTGACTATACGTGGTCATCATGAATATATACTTGTAGAGTGACTGTTAGTGGCCATCATGAATATATACTTGAAGAGTGACTGTTAGTGGTCGTCATGAATGTATACTTAAAGAGTGACTGCTAGTAGTCATCATGAATATATACCTGAAGAGTGACTGTTAGTGTTCATCATGAATGTATACTTGAAGTGTGGCTGTTAGTGGTCATCACGAATATATACTTAAAGTGTAACTGTTAGCGGTCATCATGAATGTATACTTGAAGAGTGACTGTCAGTGGTCATCATGAATGTATACTTGAAGAGTGACTGTTAATGGTCATCTTGAATATATACTTGAAGTGTGACTGTTAGTGGTCGTCATGAATATATACTTGAAGAGTGACTGTTAATGGTCATCTTGAATATATACTTGAAGAGTGACTGTTAATGGTCATCTTGAATATATACTTGAAGAGTGACTGTCAGTGGTCATCATGAATATATACTTGAAGAGTGACTGTTAATGGTCATCTTGAATATATACTTGAAGAGTGACTGTCAGTGGTCATCATGAATGTATACTTGAAGAGTGACTGTTAATGGTCATCTTGAATATATACTTGAAGTGTGACTGTCAGTGGTCATCATGAATGTATACTTGAAGAGTGACTGTTAATGGTCATCTTGAATATATACTTGAAGAGTGACTGTTAATGGTCATCTTGAATATATACTTGAAGTGTGACTGTCAGTGGTCATCATGAATGTATACTTGAAGAGTGACTGTTAATGGTCATCTTGAATATATACTTGTAGTGTGACTGTTAGTGGCCATCATGAATATATACTTGAAGAGTGACTGTTAGTGGCCATCATGAATATATACTTGAAGAGTGACTGTTAGTGGCCATCATGAATATATACTGGAAGAGTGACTGTCAGCGGCCATCTTGAATATATACTTAAAGAGTGACTATAAGTGGTCATCATGAATATATACTTGTAGAGTGACTGTTAGTGGCCATCATGAATATATACTTGAAGAGTGACTGTTAGTGGTCGTCATGAATGTATACTTAAAGAGTGACTGCTAGTAGTCATCATGAATATATACCTGAAGAGTGACTGTTAGTGGTCATCATGAATGTATACTAGAAGTCTGGCTGTTAGTGGTCATCACGAATATATACTTAAAGTGTAACTGTTAGCGGTCATCATGAATGTATACTTAAAGAGTGACTATTAGTGTTCATTATGAATAGATACCTGAAGAGTGACTGTTAGTGGTCATCTTGAATATATACATGAGGAGTAACGGCTAGTGGTCATCATGAATATATACTTAAAGAGTGACTGTTAGTGGTCATCATGAATATATACCTGAAGAGTGACTGTTAGTGGTCATCATGAATATATACTTGAAGAGTGACTGTTAGTGGTCATCTTGAATATATACTTGAGGAGTAAGTGTTAGTGGTCATCATTAATATATACTTAAAGAGCGACTGTTAGTGGTCATCATGAATATATACTTGAAGTGTGACTGTTAGTGGTCATCATGAATATATTACCTGAAGTGTGACTGTTAGTGGTCATCATGAATATATACTTGAAGTGTGACTGTTAGTTGTCATCATGAATATATACTTGAAGAGTGACTGTTAGAGATCATCATGAAAGTATACTTGAAAAGTGACTGTTAGTTGTTATCATGAATATGTACTTGAAGTGTGACTGTTAAAGGTCATCTTGAATATATACTTGAAGAGTGACTGTTAGTGGTCATCTCGAATATATACTTGAGGAGTAACTGTTAGTGGTCATCATGAATATATACT